>JAVYIG010004463.1:0-161443 GCA_035222895.1 Strongylocentrotus droebachiensis
GTTTGTAATCTTCAGAATGTTGGTAGTGAAGAATCATAAAATCACAGAACGTAGATAAAAACTAAAGCATATACATGTATGTTCTGTTAACCCTCTGAAGGCAGACAATGCACAATGCGATACACCAGCATCGCATCGCACTTTTTATTATTTTTGTTTTACCGTAATGTTTTTAAAGTTAACTGTAATGTTCTCAAATATGCGTACATTCATTCTCGTCATTATCATTATCATTTTCTTTTTCTTTTGTATTTAGTACCTGTTTACTCTGATTATGTTGTTGTTATTGCTTTTTCGTGGGGCGGTGCGTCATGGAAACAAATAGAACAAAATAAGTTAAACAGACATATACAAAAAGAAAAAGAAAAGTTAGGATTCACGATCAAATACTCTATCTAACGTACACCTTTATCGGTATTTGGGGACTGTATATAAATATAAATAATAAACAACAGGTCAACGGCGAGCTCAACAACTATAAGCATCTGTTGTCATATACTGGTAGATTTTTTACTATACGTAGTCTCGCGCTCGGTGACTCAACGCTAGTTTGATCGCTTTTGTCCGGCTTGCCAGATTCTATTGTTCTGGCGCGGATTAAGGCTGCCTAACTTGAATTACCCAAAGTATCGGCATGGCATAGGCTATGTGTGTGGAGGGAGGGGGTGATTCTTTTTTAATAATGTTAGATTGTCTAATGTTCAATGTTTGATGAATGTTCTGTAAATATATTGAGTAAAGCATGACGTCGTAAATGTCTTAGCATGCTGCCCGACACGTCCAAGGCATAGGTCGCACGCCATTAATGGCATGCCTTAATTTTCCATGCCATTACGCATCCGGGCTTGTTTCACTCAATCAACTGATTACTTCATGCATGTCCAAATTATAATTCAAACGCCATATCTGTTTCCAACAAAACGCAACAAAACGACGCTTCGTGTCGCAACTCCTTTGTATATTAAAGGGTACTATATATGCCCCATCCCTGCAGGCCTATGGGTGCATTAAACAGTATTGCATGCATTTCACGAACAATACATGGGTCTAACGTTCCCCTTTGGTCTTCGGACACCCCCCCCCCCTCTCTCTCTCTCTCTCTCTCTCTCTCTCTCTTCCTCTCCCTTTCAAACGTGCCTTCCATCATATGGGCAACGTTGCGTTCACATGTTATTCGCCGTATTAAAGTGATGGTGTTAGATATAGAGCGAAATAATTGCAAGTATGTAACGAAAAATATTAAACTTGGAAAAAAGAAGAGAAAAATGACAGTGCTGATTAAATTGAGGAGTTGCAAATTGATCTGAAACTTAGGTGGCGGAAAATATATACATTATTGACCGGGGGGCGCAAAATTTGTCTTTTACTGAGATGGCGAAGAATTGATCTGAAACTTCGGGGGGGGGGGGGGTCGCAAAATTGATCTGAAACTAAGGGGGGCGGCATTTTTATATTCGATTGAGGTAGCGCAAAATTTATCTTAACCTGTGGGGCGCAACATCTATCTTAGACTAAGGAGGGGGCGCAAAATTGATCTGAAACTAAGGTGGGCGCCAAATGGATCTTTCATTGAGGGGGTGCAAATTGATCTGAAAACCTTTGGGGCAGGGAATTTATATTTTATTGAGGCGGCGCCAAATTGATCTGAAACTAAGGGGGTAGGACGTTTATATGTTATTAAGGGGGCGCAAAATTGGTCTGAAACTAAGGGGGTGCAAATTTGATCTAAGATTAGGATGCAGAAATTTATATTTTATTGAGGTGCCGCAACTTGTTCTGAAACTTAGGGGGGCGCAAAATGTATATATTACATTGATCGGCCCGCGCCACATTGATCTGAAACTTGGGGGGGGGGGGGGGGGGTAGGACGTTAATATGTTATTGAGGGGGGGCGCACAATTGAACTGAAACTAAGGGGGCGCAAATTTGATCTGAAACTTAGGTGGCAGAAATTTATATTTTATTGAGGTGCCGCAAATTGTTCTGAACTTAGGGGGCGCAAAATGTATAGTTTAGGTTGATCATGTAACATGTACGTATTGGTGTGTACTACAAGGTTTTGTGGAATTAGCCAAGCCTTGGTTATAAAGTAACAACACCGTACATAGAAAGATTTAGCCTAAATGCGACTACACAAACAAACTTTGTATAGTCCTAGAAGACAATATGCATATTGCAAAGCCAGAATGTGTTGTTATTGTATCTGCTCTATTAAACGTCGCTCTTTTTCCAAATCCCCCATTTTAAGATATGACTTTCATTACGACTAAGTTTGTAATCTTCAGAATGTTGGTAGTGAAGAATCATAAAATCACAGAACGTAGATAAAAACTAAAGCATATACATGTATGTTCTGTTAACCCTCTGAAGGCAGACAAATGCGATACACCAGCATCGCATTGCACTTGTTATTATTTTTGTTTTACCGTAATGTTTTTAAAGTTAACTGTAATGTTCTCAAATATGTGTACATTCATTCTCTTCATTATCATTCTCATTTTCTTTTTCTATTGTATTTAGAACCTGTTTACTCCTGACTATGTTGTTGTTATTGCTTTTTCTTGGGGGCGGTGCGTCATGGAAACAAATAGAAAACATAAAGTTAAACAGACATATACGAAAGAAAAGGAAAAGTTAGGATCCACGATCAAATACTGTATGTAACGTACACCTTTATCGGTTATTAGGGGACTTTTAGTTTTGCACGAAGACAATGTGGATTGCTACGGTCGACGTCCTTTTAATGCACTGCCTTGAAAGGACGTCACACGTATCAGTCCACGCAAATCTAAAAGTCCCTATTTACAAACAAGTCAACGGCGAGCTCTTTAAGCATCTATTGTCATATATAGCTTTTACTACGTAGTCGCGCGCTCAGCGACTCAACAGGCGTGTCTGCACTATCTCGAGATTGCCAAATATCCAGCTATTTGAACTATCCCGATCGCAAATTATCCAGCTATTTGCGTCTTCATTAGACCGAAGTAGCAAATTAGCTGGATAGTTGGTCGGGATAATATCCCAAGATATCTCGGTCTAGTTTGCAAAATATCCACTATTTCCGAACTAGCGGGATAGTTTGCGACCGTCTTCATTAGACCGAAGTACGGAGTCAAATATCCCGATCCCATCATGCACAACGATTTTTCCGGTTCGCACATGCGATCTATACCGCTCAGCGCGCTAGTACAACCACTGACCTCGAGTAAACACGGAAAACCGCAAACTAGACTGAGATATCTTGGGATATTATCCCGACCAACTATCCAGCTAATTTGCTACTTCGGTCTAATGAAGACGCAAATAAGCTGGATAGTTTGCGATCGGGATAATTCAAATAGCTGGATATTTGGCAATCTCGAGATAGTGCAAACACGCCTAACGTTATTGTTCGATTGCCGTTGTCCAGATTTGCGGTTTGCCAGATTCTATCGTTCGGGTTGGGGATTAAGGATTTGGGAATCGCCCAATTAAATATTTGGTCAGTAGAATAGGTGTTCATTGATGTCTCGGCAAGGCATGTGTGTGTGTGAGGATGGGTTGGGGGGGGGGGGGGGGGGGGGTCTCGTGAACGATCGGACCCAAATGGCAAAGGCCCATCAGGATACTTGCAGAGGCGTAGTAAAGTAGCGGATAATAAATAGGCCTTCATTTCCTAGGCATAGTTTGGCTAGGAGTTAATAGACCGCCCAGGGTGCTCACTGACAGATGGCTATCTCATCAACTCAGCTCTCGATTAACATAAGAAGAGAGGATCATGGGGACCAATGGTCACCGATTTATTAAAGGCTTGTCTTCTATATAGAGGGAGCAATTAGTAGCTACAAATAGTACAATGGGGCATTAGAGGATCTTTATATTGGCAATAGTGGCATGTCGAGACAAAATGAGACAGAGTTATCATGGCTAGACATTGAGAACATTTGAGAGAACGAGAAGGTGTTAAATAAACACATTGTTTTCAGGTGTGTTTTTTCGTCTTTTTCCTCTTCTAAAACGCGTAAAGAATAGAAAGAGACTACATGACTACAGTGCGTGGATAAACAAAAAGAAAGAACAAAAATCAATTATCGGCTGGTAAGCGCACGTCATAATAATTTGTTCATGTCTTTGAAAAGCGGCCAATCTAAATTGGTGTTTTAAAAAGCGATTAGGAAAGAATGAACTGTGTCAAGATTACAAAACGTGTGATAAAGAAAATGAGAACGAAATGTCAATAATAAATAGCCCGGTCCATTTCATTTTCGGAATTAAGAAACTGTTAACATATTATTTCGGACTTTCTGGTTTTTGCAATTACAAACGCATTTACATTTACAGAAATATAATTTTGGGTAAACTATAGTAATTAAAAAAATATCTAAATCTCAATGATAATGATACTATAGGTTTTCCGGCCAAACTTCGTAAACTAGCTTAGCATCCCAATTAATGTTACGTTCATTCAAGTTCGTGCGAAATTGAATGACTATGTAGATCAACATTCAAAAAGCTAATTGCGTCATTCAATTTGCTAATAATATGCTCATCTTACCGTAATTGAATGCCTAAAACCCCTTGACATCCGGTGGCTCTGCCCCCTGGACCCCACCTAGGGCCCTAACACCAATTTATGTCCTGCCAGTGTCACAAATAAGGTATAAAAATATGCTCATCTGACCGTAATTTATTGCCCAAAACCCCTTAGCTTCCGGGGGCTCCGCCCCCGGAACCCCACGCCAATTCGTGACCTGCCAGTGTCACAAATAAGGTATAAAATTATGCTCATCTGACGATGATTTGATGTATAAAAAAACCCTGAGCTTCTGAGGGCTTCACCCCCTGGACACAACACCAATTTGTGTCCTGCCAGTGTCACAAATGAGGTATCAAAATATGCTCATCTGATCGTAATTTATTGCCCAAAACCCCTGAGCTTCCGGGGGCTCCCCCCTGGACCCCACGTCAATTCGTGACCTGCCAGTGTCACAAATAAGGTATAAAATTATGCTCATCTGACGATAATTTAATGTATAAAACCCCTGAGCTTCTGGGGGCTCCGCCCTCTGGACCCAAAACAATTTTATGTCCTGCCAGTGTCACAAATACGGTATCAAAATATGCTCATCTGACAGTAATTAAATGCCTATACCCCCTGAGCTTCTGGGGGCTCCACGGCCTTGACCCCCGCTTCGTACGTGCAAGCCAAGCAAGTACACCCATGACAGGGAAGGAAATTATAGAAAGGGGAAAACAAGGATAGTGGAGATGATATGGAGAAGGAAAAACAAGGAAATACATAAGGAAAGAGAAGAGGATAAGTCAAAGGAAGAACATAGAAATGCATGATTGAAGAGCTAAGAGGATTAAAGATCTAGACTAAGGAAAAACCGTAGGGAAATACATATAAAGAAGGAGAGAGGGAATCTATCAGATTAAAACAAAAAAATAGATGACGAAGGAGAAAAGGATAGATTGAAGGAGAAACAAAGAAATACATAAAACAAAAGAGAAAAGGTTAGAATAAAGGAGAACAAAAGAAATACAAAACGAAGGAGAACTGGGGATAGATTGAAGGAAAAACAAAATATAACGAATGAGAAAAAGGATAGATTGAAGAAGAAAAAAATACATGACAAAAGAGAAGAGGATAGATTGAAGAAGAACACAGAAATACATAATGAAAGAGAATAGAGGATAGATTTAACCCGACACAAATAACGAGTATACATGTACACACGTACAGATCCAGCAATCCAAAAAAACTGCTAAGGGTAATACTAGACTCTGTCTCTAGTCGTTTGCACAGTATATTTGACTGAAGTGGCTAAACAGTCGTGTAAAACAAATATGCGCGGGCTGGTGAGCATAATTATGAGTCTGTTGATAACGCCATCTTCGACGGCTTGGAGTCAAGTGTGGGGAAATTATAAAGGACCGTGCAGATTCTGGACTACAAGCATCACCGCCTGGCTGCCGCCACTAAAACTTTAAGCATCTCCGTACGGCGACCGCCAGCTGGAAACTTTAAAGTTGCAACTTTAACAACCTATTTTTGGCGGCAGCCTGGCTGAGCCAATTATAGACGTGCCGCCAGGCCGGGGGTGGATGGGCCGATTAAAGATTCCGGGGTAAAAGTCAGATCCCAGCCTGGCGCAAGCCGGCTGGGCTAATAAGTGAAAATTAATTGCCCCAGCCAGGCTTCGGGCGGAATTGCAGCCTCGATCCGCCAATACGTGAGGCGGGAGCCAGCTGGTATCGATATTTTTGACGCCTCGCCTTACATTTCGGTACAGGCTTACAAGGCACGGGCACTGACAGAACTGTACGGGGGATTTTTAAAGTTCCGACATTCGGTGAACCATCATCAAATTTATTCGGCCAAAGAGGTGCCCCGAATATCCTAATTATTGAGCAACGAGGTGCCCAAATATATACCTATTCAGACAACGAGATGCCTGAAAATATATTGTATCTGGTGTGTGTTTGTGACGATTATGAGCTGCAACAACGGACACCAGGCTATGGTAGATGATATCAATATAGTGCATTTTCTCCACTTGACTAAATAACAATCTTAAATGTTTTAGTTTTGTATTAAAGTTGGTTAAATTCTACATTTTATCTGCAAAACTGAAATTTACTCCAATGTCTCATGGAAGATGTAAACCCAGGTCGAAAATCCCATAGAAACCAGTAGAGAAAACCAGTACAGATTTCTAATGGTTTCTACAGGTCAATTCTCTACTGGTTTGAATATGGAAAGTGGCGCTTTTCCATTAAAAACCAGTAGAAAAAAATCGTACTGGAACCAGCAGAAGACCAGTAGAAGACCATTAGAAAACCCTAATGGAACCATTAGGAGACCAGTAGGAATCCCAACTGGAACCATTAGAAGACCAGTAGGAAACAAGTACAAATCCCCACTGGAACCAGTAGGAGACCAGTAGGAATTGATACAAAAACCATCAGGAGACCAGTAGAAAAGAAGTGCTGGAACCATTAGACCAGTAAAAAAGAAGTCCTGGAACCATTAGACCAGTAAAAAAAAAGTCCTGGAACCATTAGGAGACCAGTAGGAATCCATACAGAAACCATTAGGATACCAGTAGAAAACCCTAATAGAACCATTAGAAGACCAGTAGGAATCCCAACTGGAACCATTAGGAGACCAGTAGGAATCCCAACTGGAACCATTAGGATACCAGTAGAAAGCCCTAATGGAACCATTAGAAGACCAGTAGGAATCCCAGCTGGAACCATTAGGAGACCAGTAGGAATCCCAACTGGAACCATTAGGATACCAGTAGAAAACCCCAATGGAACCATTAGAAGACCAGTAGGAATCCCAACTGGAACCATTAGGAGACCAGTAGGAATCCCAACTGGAACCATTAGGATACCAGTAGAAAACCCTAATGGAACCATTAGAAGACCAGTAGGAATCCCAACTGGAACCATTAGGAGACCAGTAGGAATCCCAACTGGAACCATTAGGATACCAGTAGAAAACCCCAACTGGAACCATTAGGAGACAGGTAGAAAACAATTTCTTTTGATCAGTTGAAATTCTACTACATCAATGCACTTCCAACACAGTACTCCTCACAAAATCTGCCAGTCCTTGTTTTGTTTTTTTTACTTTAAAAGAGCATGCTGGTCTGCAGAGTACACACGAAAATGACAGGAGCTGGCATGAAGTTTGCTTCCAACACAATTAACCATTTTCTTGAGGTTCAGCCACTTCTCTCGCAAACATCGTTAACAAAAGACATCACAATCATGTTGGTTCATCTTTATCATATTTAACACTTAACAGTGTATCATTTTATTATCTGTCAGAATATCATATATACATCATTTCATTTCAACGATAAAAAAGAAGACCCCCCAAAACAGTGTTAAATTGGCTAATTATTGTCTAAAAGTTATGGCCAGCTTTAACAAAGAGAAATCAATCTTGAAAATTTGGAGTAGATGTTTAAAAGAGTAGGTTTGGCAATTTGCAATTTGCAATAGTTTTCTAATTATGGTAGCCATCATGAGTAGAAACAATGAGCATGCATTTTTGCTGAGAAATTTCATTTGTAATTTTCCACCATAGAGAATAAGTTCATTTGCACAAATTTAAGTACTTTATTTATGCATTTAAATTTGGAGAATAATTCACAAATGATAACGCAAAGCATGATTTTTACCTGTAGATTGTCATAGTACATGTAAAGGATTGATATTAAGTTGCAGCGATTGGAAATGAAATATTGTGTACTACATACTATAAGCCTACTACATTCACAAGCAAAACAAAATCATTTATGGCCTTATTATTTTGACAAGTGATGTGATATTATGGTAACTAAAGAGTGTGCTATTCATCAATAAATGTAACTTGATAGTACAGTGTATTATGATAAATTTCAATTTCCTCCTGACATTTGATAAACAAATGAAATATGGTCCATATTTTAAAAGGTTTGAATTTAGAAATGAAATAGATTTCATAATTACGAAAAATAAACAGGGTGCGTAATACTGGAATTGAAAAAGGGGCGTTAATAACGATATTGAAATAGGGTTAATATTTCGAATATGAAATAGGATTCATTATATTGACGGTTCGTAATTCCTAAAAGGATAAAGGGGTTCTATTTGCATTTTAAGAATAATAAACTTTTGGAAGTATATTGAGCCCTATTTAATTTTCTGAATTATGAACCATATTCCATTTTTGGAATTACGAATCCTAGTTCATTTTCAGAATTAAGAACCCTACTTCATTTGTAGAATTATGAACCCTTTAGAACATATAAAATTATGAACCCTCAGAAAACGACATATAACAGTTCAAAGATTTCCTATCCATATGAATACATGTAGGTCATTTTCGTATTGTAATCAAATTTAATGAATAGGTCCTCGTTAAGTGCCTCATTACCAATTATTAAATTCACCTTTTACGAATAAATGTATTTAAATAGTCAGAATGCAAATTGAATACATTATGTGTTGGTAGTACTAGGTACCAGAAACATTATGACTTGCCCTACCTAACAACACATGTTTGCATTTCGCATTCTGACTATCGAAATCCAATTATTCTTAACGGGTGAACGGAATAATTTGTTCCGCGGCACTTTGCTTTGATTTTATAACGAAAATTGCCTCAACACATTATGTTACATAGGGCTTACCCTTTACACTTTTTAAAGGGAAATCCAACCTTAACAGACAACTATAATTTAAAAAAATACCAAATAAAATCTGACAGAAAATAAGGTGGTTATGGATTGTTGAAAGCTGTGATCACTAAACCTATGGGCATTTTAAATTGGCTGAATCGGTAATGTCACTATGATGAGCTGCAGGACTACTTTCCCATTTATTTCAAGACCCAAAATGATTATTTAATTTTTTTTTCTTCAAAATGTATGATTCAGGAGGGGCTTCTCTATGTAGAGGACCTGTAATATTGTGCTATCCATAATATATTTTGAGTAGTTCTCAAAGGGAGAAGGCACTTAAAATAAAAAGATAATTAATTATATTTCAGTAACAAAAGGGAGAGTTGTCCCATGACTACGTCATAATCCACTGAACAAATTGCCTATTTGAGATGTGCATGGCTTTAGTGATCTCATATTTTAAACTTTGTATAACTCCCTTAATATTGGCCCGATTTATTTCAAACTTTCACCTTTCTATATTTCTCTTATTTTTCAACTTTCATTTCGATGAACTTATTACAAGGGTTAGATTGCCCTTTAGGGCCCGTTCAGATATGATGCTGGAGTTGACATAAAGCTCTATATGCTTTACATAGATCACTGAATATGCGCAGTCCCAAACATACAAAAGCATACATGTAGGTCCTTTGTTGTCGTTCACTTTACACATAAAACAAAACTGCAGCATTTTTGGAATTTTTTGGCGGTTCACGTGCCATACCTGAATAAGTTTTAAGTGCTTAAGATTGGAATAGATTTGTATTGCATTTACCTCACTCAATTTTTCTCTATTACCAACTTATATAATTTGCCACAGGTTTTAGGAATTGACATTTTGATACGAAGGGGGTGGGGATGAGCACGAGATTGATCTACTACATAAGCATTATGAAACAGGTCTACTTTATAAATAGTAATAACAAATATGCACAAATACCGAGATCTTTTACCCAAAGCGTTAATATGTAGGCATACATTTATGTTTGTAAACCCTGTAATTCATCAAATTGGCAAGTGACATGAATGGGCATTTCAGTTCTACAGCTAAGCTATTCAGGTTCGTGACTATAACTCCTCCCCCCCCCCCATCTCTCTCTCTCTCTCTCTGTATCTCTATAATGAAGGGGAAAATAACCTCTGTGTGTGTAGACCTCATTTTGGAAATATTCCTCTTCAGCTGGGACTCATGGTTTAGATTTTGGGTGGAATCTCCTGTATAATGCAAGTGCTTGATCCAGGGTACATGCACGCAAAGAATTCTAATGCATGAATAGAGCAAAAAGAAAGGAATACAAGTTAAGAAAAACTTTTATACATTTTAAAACTAGAACGTAAACAATGAATTAAGTAATGAATTCTGTCTGAAAATGCAAAATAAAATAATCTCTCATTGCTTACAAACATAATATAAACATACCTTTGCATTTTAAAAATTTGTTGGCAATGCAAACGTGATTCAGGATTTTTTTGTAAATAATTATCAATACAATTCTAGTTTGCTGATGAGAGCTAGTAGAATCAAAGCTTTATTGCTGAGGAGGGAAAAGAACACTGTTCGAAACTCACAAAATATGGTCGGTTATTGCTACATACCTGCAGGTTTTAGTGATCTGAAATTAATTGAATTATATATATTTGAAACTTAGGAAAAATAAGCCTTTCGAATGAAATGATCAATTCTTGATGTCTAATTAATCAGTGTCATGATCATGGAAGAATGAAAAATATATGTACAGAAATAATACAAGTACATCTGCACAATTACCGAAAAGGCTTCAACTGTGTCATGAGGCTGCTGAATGCTGATCCAGAAGGTTGAGGGAAAGTAGCATGGTCTCACGTCAATATACTGTGGCCACAATGTGCTTCAAATCCACTGTTTGGCGAAAGATGTCAAAAGATGCCTACAATTAATAAGAAAATAAATAAAGTTAAAACAAATTGAACGGTTGATGCATGTGGGCCTACTACAAACTTCTTCGTTCAGCCTGTGGGTATTTTGTTTACCATTTACGGGTCTAGCCGTTTATTTACAGATAAGGGCTTCTGTATATATTGTGTGAACACACCATAAATGGATTAAATTTAAGCCCCCTCCCCCGCTTGTCTTGAAATTAGGGTGCGTTGAGAACGGATCCCCGCCTTAACACAATCTTTCGGGATAAGCGGGGGGGGGGGGGGGGGGAGTGAGTTATAGCCACAAACCTGAATAGCTTAGCTGTAGGGTGCATTGACTAGTGCGTTGGGTGCGAAAGGGTGCGTTGACTAGTCTTTCAAATCAGTAGTTTAAAACAGAATTTAAGGAATATAAATTGAAGTCGTTTAAATTGAAATACATGTAATCAAAATTTAAAAAGACTAGAAAAATTAGATAAATATAAAACTATCTGTTAAGTAATCTTGCAGATCAGGCGTTTATGCTTCTCAAGCATGCAGCACTTTATTTATTAAAAAAAGAATAAAGCACTAAATTCTCAAAATTGACATGGTTTACAGCAGAGTTAAAGTGACTCGGTAACATTGCCTCAGATTCTGAAACAAAATCCTGGATTGAGCTCATGCTGCAATCATAATTATTTACCTTTAGGTAAGTCAGGAATCCCATGACGTTTACAATCCAATCGCCTGTCTGATTATCAAGATATCTATGATTGGAATTCAAAATTTCAAAAACCGTTTTCCCCCACGGTTTTATAACACTACAGTCTATTGGGGAAAATGAGTATGGTAAAACCGGTCACTCAAATTTCAAAAGTCAAATATTTTTACTTTTTGAGGCACTTCATGATCATTTTGAAGCGCAATTTTGTCAGGGCTTCAATATTACACCATATAACTGACACTGATAATACGTAGGGCCATGCATCTCAGATTTAACATTGTTATACGATGCCTTTAAAGCCATGTGTAGGTGAATGCACAAACTTTGCTTTGAATGATGATCTCATCAAGATGTAACATAAAAATACATAGATGGGACAATACAATACATTTCTCATCTTGGCGGCAGGCGTTGGAAGCACTCCTACTAGTAGTTAACAATCATACATTACTAGATCTACGTTTCAAAACAGAAAACAGTTACTGCACATATTGCAAATAAATTAGGTAAATCTAAGACTTACCCATATTGAAGATTAGCAGGGGAAAACAAAGTAATAAAGTAAAAGGATTTGTCTCTCTGCTCTGGCTCCTGTAGTGTAGCTGTTGATAGGAATGGCTGTCTCGCTGTGTGTGTGTACGTGTAGTCTCATAAGGCATACTTGGGCCTGGCGCACACACTGCATGTCTAGTCTTGATTACATGTGCACACACACAGTGCTATAGTGTAGCCCAGAGGGATGCCATGCTGTGTACCCGTTCAAAAAAGGCGGGAGTAGCTTGTAGTCTTGATCAATATTGCAGACCTTATATGGCATGTCAAGATGTTGCACAACATCTGTAAAATAAAACTATTAATATAATGACTAATGAAATTTGAGAGTTTTTCACCCCTGTTTTGGGGGCTTAAATAAATATAGTTAGATTGATCCAGAGGCGGTGCTAGATATCATACTGGTATCTATTTGTTTCAACTGGTTTTCAAAACCATTGAGCTCGATCTGCTGGTTTGTAAAGGTTTGACTTAGGATTTTAACACCCGGCCATGTTAAAACCATTAGATTTATTGGATTCTACTGGTCTTCAAAACCATTAGGCTCTACTGGTTTGTAAAGGTTTCTAATGGTTTGACTCAGGATGTTTACACCCAGTTCAAACCATTAGATCTTAATTGGTTTCTATGGGTCTTCAAAACCATTAGGCTCCACTGGTTTGTTAAGGTTTCTAATGGTTTGACTTAGGATTTTTACACCCATGTTCAAACCATTAGATCTTACTGGTTTCTATTGGTTTCTATGGGTCTTCAAAACCATTTGGCTCCACTGGTTTGTAAAGGTTCCGTTATGGTTTGACTTAGGATTTTTACACCCATGTTCAAACCATTAGATCTTACTGGTTTCTATTGGTTTCTATGGGTCTTCAAAACCATTAGGCTCCACTGGTTTGTTAAGGTTTCTAATGGTTTGACTTAGGATTTTTACACCCATGTTCAAACCATTAGATCTTACTGGTTTCTATTGGTTTCTATGGGTCTTCAAAACCATTTGGCTCCACTGGTTTGTAAAGGTTCCGTTATGGTTTGACTTAGGATTTTTACACCCATGTTCAAACCATTAGATCTTACTGGTTTCTATTGGTTTCTATGGGTCTTCAAAACCATTAGGCTCCACTGGTTTGTTAAGGTTTCTAATGGCTTGACTTAGGATTTTTACACCCATGTTCAAACCATTAGATCTTACTGGTTTCTATTGGTTTCTATGGGTCTTCAAAACCATTAGGCTCTACTGGTTTGTAAAGGTTTCTAATGGATTGACTTAGGATTTTTACACCCTTTTTCAAACCATTAGATCTTACTGGTTTCTATTGGTTTCTATGGGTCTTAAAAAAACATTTGGCTCCACTGGTTTGTAAAGGTTCCGTTATGGTTTGACTTAGGATTTTTACACCCATGTTCAAACCATTAGATCTTACTGGTTTATATTGGTTTCTATGGGTCTTCAAAACCATTAGGCTCCACTGGTTTGTTAAGGTTTCTAATGGCTTGACTTAGGATTTTTACACCCATGTTCAAACCATTAGATCTTACTGGTTTCTATTGGTTTCTATGGGTCTTCAAAACCATTAGGCTCTACTGGTTTGTAAAGGTTTCTAATGGTTTGACTTAGGATTTTTACACCCTTGTTCAAACCATTAGATCTTACTGGTTTCTATTGGTTTCTATGGGTCTTCAAAACCATTAGGCTCCACTGGTTTGTTAAGGTTTCTAATGGTTTGACTTAGGATTTTTACACCCATGTTCAAACCATTTGATCTTACTGGTTTCTATTGGTTTCTATGGGTCTTCAAAACCATTAGGCTCCACTGGTTTGTAAAGGTTTCTAATGGCTTGACTTAGGATTTTTACACCCATGTTCAAACCATTAGATCTTACTGGTTTCTATTGGTTTCTATGGGTCTTCAAAACCATTAGGCTCCACTGGTTTGTGAAGGTTTCTAATGGTTTGACTTAGGTTTTTTACACCCATGTTCAAACCATTAGATCTTACTGGTTTCTATTCCTTTCTACTGGTCTTCAAACCATTAGAGTCTACTGGTTTGTAAAGGTTTATACTGGATCTACTCCACAGTTCCTCCTGTAACCATTGGACTCTACTGGTTTCTGGAAAACCAGTAGAAACCGTTAGAATGTCTCTACTGGTTTCTACTGGTTTCTATAGGATTTTCGACCTGGGAAGCCTATCCTCAGTGCACAAAGCAATCTCTCCTGTCTTGAATGCTTGCAAATAGCAAGCACTAAATGGTGATTTGATTATTTCGAAATCAGTGAGAATGTTATTGATGCACTGTTTGGGTTGTTGCTTGTAATGAACGATGCTCATTATACCATGATATAAGTTAACCCATGCAATGATAACTGAATTATCCTGACAAACAGCAGGGTTAGGTCCGTCACAATTGTTGTTGATGCTATGCATGATAGCACCAGACACATCGTTAATCAAGTAGACCTTTAAATTACTCTTAACGACAATCGCTTGACTGGATGTCATCGCAAAAATCTGCCATGGTTCAAATCCGTAACACGTTATCTCTCTTATTGCCTTCCCACCTTCTGGCCTAAATACCTGTATTTTCCTGCATACTTTGTAACCTACGAAGATTAGCCCATCCTTGCCTACAGTGAGACCGCCAGTTATACCGTTCGCAACATCCATTGTCTCAAACTTTATATCAAGCTTTTCACTACGATCTGTGTACAGGGAAATTCTGTTACTATGGTCGCGTATGACGTATCCAGTATGAGGCATGAAGTCTAAGGCCCAAACAATAACATTTTTTAGTACGGTACCTTTCATGATGCCCTCAGAAGAAAATATGACTATTCCTCTCGAAGTACCACATGCAACAGCCAATGCATTGTTTGGTGATATTGCGATTCCCTTCACGGTACCTTCAACAGGCACCAGAGCCCGCAGAACCAACTTGGGCTCCCTTTTTCTATTCATGGAGGTCCCGGGTGTACTTAATAGCTGACCAAACTGGAATCCACCTGATATCTGACTCCTGAAGCTAAGACGTGATCCGGCTGTTATGTTTGATTGCAGTCCATCCACGTCTCCATCAGGAACCCAAGTCCCCCTCCTGCACGTAGGACACAGCAGAACGTCATTTCTCAAATGAGACGCCAGGAGAGTCTCAAGACAGACCCTGCAGAAGGCATGGGAGCAGGTCAGGCTCCTGGGGTCCCTGCAGGTTCTCCCGCAGACGCGACACTCGAGGTTACGGAAAACGTGCACCAAGGAAGTAGCCATCATTGACAACTTTAGCACACGACCTGCGAACAACAAAAAACATCGGTGAATTAATAGACCAACTCAATCAAGAGTGTCACGTATTTGTATAAATACTTAGGCGGCTAGTATTGCACTGACAAATTTGAAACATAGTGCATTCCTTGATTAATAGGGCCTACCCGTTACAACATTATGAAATTACTTTATATACACTTCTTCTAGAACTTACGTTACAAAGTAGCTCCAACGTGGACTATGCTTTCAGTAAGAGGCGTATGATGATGTTTCAGTCAGCAATAACTCAAATTATAACCAGTTGTACGATTATGAACAAAACTGTTTGTTTTTTACTTAGAGGGTGGAAATTCCCACCAACAATCACAATAGAAAGTTTTTATGTTTAACCTCGGTACGTGTGATCCTTTCGCTTAGCCGAACCGTTCACCCACGCACCTGGCAGCGATCCTTCTCATTATAACAAGTTAACCCATTGTGTACAGGAACTAGGGGGTTCCTGTATTAAGACCTATGGGATGAGAGAATTCAGTAGCCAAGGGGTTAAATGAGTATGAATTATTCCTTAGGACGTGGGAATTCCCACTTATATTCACTGGATAGCACTGGTACTATATCCTGCACTGTTTGGTTACGGTTATAATTATTTGTATCAGTTACTTATGCCATACTCGAGTTATGCGTACCTGCATTTATTCAATGTAGGATATGTACATTGAAACTCAACTTGAAATATCTAAGCACATGTATTTCGTTAGGAACGTCGTTATGCAGGCTGAATCAGGCATATCTTGCCACTCTCATCCCACTTCTAGTTCCCTTTCCTCCATCTCCTTTTTCCATTCTGATCTCTCACATCCAAATCTTCCTCTTGTTATGTTTGTTTCTCTTCTCTACCACCTCTCCCTCCCTCTTATTTTCCTTTTTACATCAACTTAGTTCAATTCTTGCTCCTTTCATCTTTCGACTCTCGCTACAATTTCCTTGATCTTTTTTTTTTCTCCGCTCCTATTACTTCTCTCTATTTACCTGCTTTGTTTTCTTGCTTCCTTGTCCATTTAATGTACTTTATTGGGCTTTGTTGTCTCTTACTATTGTGTGTTTTCTATATTTCCTGCTTACTTTGCCATGTACGTGTATTGCTGTATTGATTCATTAATATTTATGTTTCACAAATATCATTAAAGGTAATACAAAGTTTTGGTATGGGGTCATGAATTTGGTTCAAATTAACATATTGGAAGCATATGCGTTCCTAAAATATTCATTGATCGTTGTCCCGGTTGAAATCGAGTCTAAAGTTATGAAATTATAAATAATAAACTCTTTATGTTGTATAGCTCCCTCTCAAGGTCAAGATATCAATTTAGCTATGAAACAATATCTCTTGACTAAAATCGCCCGAATAGCTATTCCCGTTTAGAAATTATATATCACAACGACATATTCGGAGATTTTCATGGTTGCAGCTACCATTGTACGGCCGTAGGCGCTATTTGAAATTTATCAAAATTTACCGGGAGCACCGGCAAATTTTTATATTCAATTTTTCTCGAAAACAGAAGTGTTTTAGGGGTTAATTATTTTAGTGCTTATGATACATCCACAGGGGCATCAAAATATATCAACATTGTAAAGATTCACTATCCACCCAATTTTCAAAATTTCCCAAAACTTTGTATTACCTTTAATTTTCTGTTTTTTTTCCAATCATGAAAGTCCCTTTCTTCCTTGGGACACTACTCACAATATATATTATGGATAGCATAATATCATAATTCCTCTAGAAAGAGAAGACCCTCCTGAGTCCTACCTTTTGAAGTAAAAAACATTGAAATTTTTGTTGGAACAAATGGGAAGTTGCCCGGCTACATCACAATGACATTACCGATTCTCCCAATTTGAAGTTCCATTACTATACAATTTTCAACGGGTATCCGGACACCTACCCCCTGCACATCCACCCCCGGATACCCACCCCAAGTCAACTACCCCCTTGGACAACTACCCCCCTAGGGCAACCACCCTCTAGGATGACTATCCCCCCGGGACAACTATCACCCGGACAACTACCCCCTGACAACTACCAACCAGACAACTACCCCTAGGACAACTACCCCCGGACAACTACCCCTAGGATAGTTGTCCGGGGGTAGTTGTTAAAGAGGATGGTTGTCGTAATGGGGTAGTTGACTGGGGGTGGTTATCCGGGGATGGATGTCAAGGGAGTAGGTGAACTAGAAATTTTTCAACAATATTTTATAATTTATTAATTGTCCGATTTCGTTGAAAGTTTCACCAGTGTGCTTCTCAGGATGTTTTGCTTTCTATTGGATTAGTTTGATATTAGAATAAGCGACTCCCTGGGTAATTTTGGCCAGAGTAGGGTAAGTTAATATTCTTTTGTCAATGATGAAGAAAAAGCACGCAGATTGTGTTTAAAGGCACTCAGTATTTGATGAAAACTCGAAAACGAGTCTGTTTTTAGATGCAAAGAATGCTTAAGACAGTTTGACGTCGTGAGCTGGAGTAAGGGCAATCTTTCCTCATTCTTTGTCATAGCAAAAGTGGTCCTCCAGTATTTTATTTTGTATATGTTTCTTATGAGTGCTGACTTTCACGCTTGCCGTTATAACCGCTCACATAATATCATAAGAATATCATCAACAAAAGCTTCTATATACCTCCTGCATGGATTCTCTAGAATCAATACTTTTGATGACTCGCTCTTTCACTTCTTTTGGATTTTTTTTCTCACACAAATGACACTAAACAAAGAACTTCTGGAAATATTAGTGGCGTAATTCATACTTTTTGTTTTTTTATTCTATCCCCTCTAAGAACATATAGTTGAATTGAACACAAAATTTTTAACATAATTTGAATGGAACATGCTAACTGACATAATTTCATAATAATAATAATTAATAGGCCTTTAAATCGCATAATACAGGGATGTCTCTAAACTCTTTACAAAGATGATTAAGAAAGTTAAATAATTTACTATGAACGAATCGTAAACGTAGTACGGAAGGCGAAAATTAACTTTAATGCAAATCAGAATAACAAGATAAACTAAACTTAGTAGAAATCATGGAATATAATATATTTCCTTTTTAACTCAAATTACTACTAGGAATTTTTAAAAACTTCAATGGGTATCGTACATTTTATGCGAATGCGACAAATAATAGCTTTTAATTACAAGTTTCTTTATATACAACAAAATTAAAAGTCTAACAAAATGAAGTACACATAGCAAGTCTATATAATATTAAAGAATTATTCCTTACATAAGTAAATTCAATTTGAATTGAACATGAAATTTATAACACAGGTGTGTTCTTTTTCACATGGTTGGACTGTAGACTAAAATAACATTTCCCACCCCCCCCCCTTTATTTAGAGGGGGTTCCTTGTTACCGGGATAGTGTGACGGTGTAACAGTTATGATTATAGTTTCAAGCTGAATCATCGGTATCGATTTCACTGTCACGTTCACTCTGTTTACCTTTCAACTGACATAATACATAATGACATGAACAAATGAAATGACTCTCTTAAATCTTTTACCTTTTCTCAATAGATCCCTAATCTTTCTCTCTCTCTCGCTCTCCTCTTTGTCGTCTTCCCCCAGCTTGTCCCTTTACATTTTCTCTTTTTCTGTCTTCATAATTGGCAATTTTTTGTATGCTTATTATGAATTTGAGGTACAAAAATTATGTTAAACAATTCTTCTTCATTACTTATCTCAATTTTCGTTCCTTGTCAATTTTCGTGAATGTTTTGTTTTCTTTTATATAATTTTGAACAATGCAATTATGTAAATGTTTAGTTTATCAGTCTTTGAATGGATTTACAAGGAGTTTTGTTTAAATTGACCTAAGCCTATGAGTGAACGAATGAATAACTGAATTATAAATGCATTATAAGCAAAACAAAATAGAAGAACTAGGTTACGAGAAATTGAGGATATACAGAGAAAATTCACCCAATTCACAATTTTAACGCACAGATCCAGTAAACAACTATGGATATACATGTATACAAAAATGAATGATGTTCTAAATGTCCTTGGAACAAAAAACAAACAAAAGCAGAATTATGCCTTCACCATGATAACCAATAAATGAATTAAGTAAACAAACTTGGACAAATCGATATCCATAATACTTTGAACATTTTAAACAAACGTTTTCGGATACATTGTAATAATTTGAGAACAATAATTGGCTAACGTTGCCACTACCATGAACACTTATATTAGAGAATCTTGCCAGTATTAGAAATAGCATTGGAAGGAGGCAGCTGCTCTTCCTCCATAATAGCGGGAATGCATGACCGTGTATTCTATTTGCAATGTATGCTTTCAGTCGATAAGAAGGCGTGCTACCCCCTCACCCCGTCTTAAATTTTGACTATCGTCCTTAAACTGTCTATACAATAACCGTTACCGCCATTTACAATAATGAGAGCAACGCCTTGATACCTCATGGACGTTTCACATTCTATTGTCGATATTGGCATAATGAAATTGGTCAACTTTATGATAGCATTATAACAGAGCGGAGTAAAGACCTACTATTTGATAAGGTTACCGTAAATATTGATTCTACCCCTGTATCAAAATTAAGTATTGTTAATGTCCTTGAAGTATCCGTAGATAACAACCTTCGTTGGGATTCCCACAT
Organism: Strongylocentrotus droebachiensis; assembly: GCA_035222895.1. Lineage (NCBI taxonomy): Eukaryota > Metazoa > Echinodermata > Echinoidea > Camarodonta > Strongylocentrotidae > Strongylocentrotus > Strongylocentrotus droebachiensis. The sequence goes on from JAVYIG010004463.1 coordinate 20,305, forward strand.
CGATGTTATAAACATCAATCATAATGTATTGGTGTTTTATATGAATTGAAATTTCATGTACCATTTCCCATTGTATTTACTTTGTAAACCTCACTTGTAATACCTTAACTGATATACATTATTTGGGGAATTCATGTCATGGAAAAATTAACACCCTCTATAAATATTTTAAAGTGTCAAATAAATATAATATCTATTTCTTTCTAAGTATAGAATTATTTTTTTGATGTAAAATAGTCATGCATAACAGTCTTTACAAATTAAATAGCAAATAAATAAATAAATAACGCAGTAGGCATACAGCTTAAATGCACCCCCTTCTGGATAAGCGGGCGGGGGGGGGGGGCGGGTTCTGAATTCCATACATAGAAAGAAATGGATATTATTTGTTGTTCTTTTAATAAATAAACGACTGATATGCAAGACTAGGTAAAAAACTTTGTTTGATATTTTTAAATATCAAAGTGAATTATTTAATTGTGTTTCTTGTTATTTATTAATTTAATTCTTTTAAACGCCTGATCTGTGAGACTACGTAAACAAAAAATCATTTAATTTTTAATCTGTTTCTATTTTGATTATTGGAATTTAAACAACTTAAATTCTATTATAAACGACTGATGTGGAAGACTAGTCAACGCACCCTTTCGGCAAAACCGGGAGGGCTTTGGACGGATGGTCGCGTTCAAGTCAACGCGACGCGAAGCGACGCTACCTACCCTTTCGGCATAAGCCATCTTCGACTGCGCGCAGTCGAAAATAATGTCTCCGCCATAGAGAGATTTTACAAACCAAAACAGAAGCAATTTTCAAATTCAAGTTTGATTATAATCCATTAAACAGGTTCTCAGAATATCGTGATTACAAACTATTTATTTACATGTATGACCCTTCGATCTTTGATCTCATTACCCTAAAATCTTAGCAGTTCATTGGCTCTGCAAGATACACACATGTCTTGAGTTTGATAGTAATCTAGCAGTCGGTTCTATTGACAATGCGTTCACGAGCTATTTTTCATACATAATGCGCCCCATGACTTTTGACCTCGTCACCCCAACATCTAATCAGTTCATTGGCTCTGCACGATACATACCCAGGTTTGGCGGTAATCCATGAATCGGTTCTTGGGATAACGCAATTACGAGCTATTTTTGCATACATGAGCCCTGTACGTGCAGTTGTCCAAAAAAGGACGTAGATGGCGTTATTAATCAGTATTTGCCAAGCTTCACTTTCTTTAAGTTAGGCTGGAATCCGCCAACCGGTTCTTGAGATAACGCGATCACGAGCGGGACGAGACGTATAAGGACGTACGTACATATGGACAATCCGAAGACATAATGCCTCTGACTACTTTGTAGCGGAGGCATAAAAAGCAAATGAAACTGTTCAAGTTGAATTTACCCTTTTTACCCCCTCCAATTTGACATTATTTCACATATGTTCTTGTAATTGTTTGTCTTTATATTGTGTTTATCGCTGTCTGTTGTGGAATCTTTAACTAATATATTATACTCGGTAATATAAATTATAATATTCAGGGGAACTTTTTTTAAACAAGGCCACAATAGGCTTTTCAATTGTTCTCCTATTTCATTTGAAGTTGTTGTATAAACTTAAAGGGAAAGTCCACCCCCAAAATAAGTTTGTTTCGATAGAGGCAGAATAATAAGAAAATCAGGTGAGTGAAAGTTTGAGCATATTCTGAATGAAAATAAGAAAGTTATGAATTATTGAAGTTGTGATCAATCAAATACAAATTGGCAACTCTGTGACTTATTATACGAGCTCTCCTTCATTTGATTTGTGCATAATATTCCATAAAATCATGTTTTCTTCGTTATTGATGACGGAATATATATTTGTTCCTTGCAGGGGGAGTATAGAAACATATTTGCAATTATTATATTTAGGGTGCATGTATGGTTGAAATTTTTCTTGAGGGAAAATGAAAATTTTAGATTTTTTTTAGTACTGAGCAAATGGAAGTTGAGCTCGCATGATACGTCATAGAGTTGCCAATTTGTGTTTGATTGATCACAACTTCAAAAATCCTAACTTCCTTATTTTTAATCGGAATTTGCTCAAACTTTCACTGACTTGTTTCTCTCATTTTTCTACTCCTATTAAAACTAACTTAATTTCAGGGTGGACTTCCCCTTTAACATTTCTGCCTTAGTATGTATAGATACTTGCATGGGCATCGCTAAAGTGGAGGGGGGGGGGGTGCGACACCCCCACCTGTCAAGATATTGTCGGTACAAATTGCGGAAAATAAAAAAAGGGGGATGGAAAAAATGAGAGGGAAAGGAAAAGAAACAAAAAGGAAAGGAAAGGAAAAGAAAGGAAAGAGAGGAAAAGAAAGGAAAGAGAAGAGAAGAAAGAAAGAGAAAAAAAAGAGGAAGGAGAGGAAAGGAAGGAAAAGAAAGAAAAGAAAGAAAAGAAGAAAAGAAAAAAAAGAAGAGGAAAAGGAAACAAAAGAAACGGGGGGGGGGGGTGAAAGATAGGAGAGAGAGAGAGGGTAAGAGCTTGAGTAAGGAGGGGTGGGAGTAGGAGAGAGAGGGGAGTTGTTTGGTGGAGTCGTCTCGTCGAGGGAGCATAAAAGATACGCATAGACAATGTTGCTGTGTCCGGTCAGCTGTGTCGGTATTCTTGCTCGATCCTCTGCAAATAGTACTATTGGAGTCACCTCTTGCGCATAGTTTTAACCAGAACCTCTCAAGACAGTGTATATTTGTATACTATATCAATGCAGAAGCTTGAACTCGGTGATATGTATAATAGCAAGTTTTCGCTCAGCGACGGACAGACCTTCTACGACGCAGGAGCACTCAGTGTTACGACCGACACACAGAGACCGCTCTCGTTAGTGCCAATAGGCAATTTTCGTAATGTAACCAAATTTAAGAACCCCATCTGAACCGCTTTTTAGGAAATTAAATGTACTTACCATATTTCAAATACATGAATTGCAAGTTGCATCATTTATGTATATGTACAATAAGAATATGTTACCTTCTATTTTCGATAATATGTTCAAAATAACAAAGGATGTTCATCCACATTACACAAGACATGCTAATGATTTATATATTCCATTGTTAAAATACCATACTTCACGTAGATCAGTTAAATATTCCTGAGTAATTAGTTGGAATGCAATACCTACCCATATAAAAATGTGCCCATCTGTTGCCTCATTTAAACGTAAATACAAAAACTATTTAATGAAGGAATTCCTATCGTATGTTTAATCTAATTAGCCTGTACTCATTTGTTTATTTATTTACTACCCATTGTTTCTTTTCTCTGTACTTTGTATTATTATCTGAGGACACTGGAGCCCAGCCTTTGAAAGGCCAATGGCCTCTGCTGGCTCCTCCATATTCGTTGTATTATTTATATTTATATATTTGCTTATATGTATAATGTATTGTTAAATGTATTTTTATACGAGAAATGGAAATAAAATGAACTTGAACTTGAACTTAATGCACACGTCTTTGTGAAGTGCCTCGATAGAAACTATTTCATTCACCTGATAAGAATAATAGTATTTCAACAGACAGCATCCAAACTGCATACATTAGTTGTTGCCAGGTTTGACAAACATTAGGGAGAATCTGCGGTTCGTGTGCAAAATTGAGAAGCTACTATAGTAACAGCGGGGTGACTGTTGAGGTACTGAAATCCGGAACGGTTTTGGGCCAAATCTACGGGTGTTCTAAATGACGCCCCAAAAAGCCAATCAGCGAGCTTGTACCAAAGATGGTATGGGAATTTCGTCGTTTTATAACGAAAGGTGACGAATTTCAACGCGAACGGCTCTTCGGTGATTTTTTTTTTTTCGATCATTGTTTCTGAACTATAACAATATGAAAATGGATATAACATGAATTGCTTTAAAACTTGATAACAAATTGTTGAAATATGATAAAAAGCCGTTTTGTGGCTTGGTCGAGACAAGTTGTGGTAGTCGTGAAGTCCCGTCTAATAGGCCATTTTCGTAATGTAATCAAATTTAAATGCATAAGTCTTTGTGAAGTTCCTCAATACAAATTATTTCATTCGCCTGATAAGAATAATATTATTTCAATAGTCAGAATGCAAACTACGTTGTTAAGTGTGGCAACAACTAATGTATGCAGATTAGATTCTGTCTATTGAAATACTTTTATTCTTATCAGGTGAATGAAATAGCTTGTACCGAGGCATTTGATTTACTTGGGGCTTCATTGAGAACGCCCGTAAATTTGGCCAAAACTCGTTCTGGATTTCAGTACCTCAGCGGTCACCCCGCTGTTACTATAGTAGCTTCTCGATTTTGCACACGAACCGCAGATTCTCAGTCCGCGTTGAGCTTGCGAAAACTCCTAATGTCGGTCGGCAACTTTTTTTTCGCTACCAGCTGTGACTTTTTATCTGCTGTGACGACTTCGAAGTTTCACCTTACTATAATATCACCAAAATTACACAGTTTTTAAAATTCGCAACCCCGAGATTCGAACCCGAGAGTTTTGGCGCAAAGGCGCCGCACTCTTTTCAATCACGCCACATCGATTGATTGCTCAAACTGGTTGTACATTTAAATATATAGCCTCTACCCCCCCCCCCCCCACTGAAGAAAGGTGTAGCGACACCCTGTATACCTGTATGTTTATTAGCTTTTGCTGTGTTTCATATGAAAATGAAATTAATAAACAAACTGAACTGAACTGAGGCTTGCGAGGCAGAGGCACTGACAGGACTGCATCCGGGATTTCTAAAGTTTCGACATTCCGTCAACTCATAATTATTCAGGCAGAGAGGTGCCCCGAATATTCTAATTTTGGGGCAGCGAGGTACCCAAATATTCTCCGATTCTGACAACGATCGTGGTACCTGAAAATATATTTTCATCTGGCGTATGTTTGTGACGATTATAAGATGTGACAACGGAGACCAGGCAAGAGTAGATAGTGTTTATATATGAGGCATTTTTTTCCACTTGACCGAATAACAATCTTAAAGGGCTAAACGGGCTAAAAAATGAAGAAAAACAAAACATGTCGAATAATTTTTGACGGAGATTCCGAACATGACAATGACTTTTCCTAGAAATCATCAATAATTCTAGAATCTAGCTTTTAAAATGACGACTCAGAACGCTGTATTGCGCAAAAGCAAATGATGTCACTGCAGGAGGCTCTCCGGCGAAAAGGAGGGTGATTTAGGCAACAAAATGTCTTTAAAAAGGCAAACTATGATATTAATTGGGGAAAGAAAGAAATTTATCCGAAAAATAATATGCACTTGACAATCTCAGTGCGTTTTTTGCAATTTCGTCATTCCTAATGTAAGATCCTTAGTCGTAGGACAAATCGGACATTCCCGCAATGACGTCAAATGCGTCATCAAGCCACGTGACCGTATTACCTTTTTTCCAGGGGCGTAGCCCAGCAAGCGTGAGATCTGTGAAAAATGGATGGTCATTATAATTTTTGGGTCAATTTAGAGATTTTCTGAAAAATCAGACTGGCTGGAATATTTATAAGTAGAGGCGTATTACTGTTTTGAAAGGCTATGTTAGTTGGGTTAGAGTAGCCTTTGAAATGTTTGAGTTTTGTTAGTTAGTTAAACTCAACGTTGCACCAAACAAACCGAGATTTCTCTCCCATGTCTCATGGAAGATGTAAAGCCTATCAGAAGTGCAGAAAGCAATCTCTCTCGTCTTGAATTCTTGCAAATAGCAACCCAAATATGGGTTACTTATATTGAAATCAGTGAGGATGTTGATGCATCTGTTGGGCTCTCGTGTGTACCTAACGATGCTCAGTAGACCCTGATCCCGCTTAACCCAAGCAATGATAACTGAATTATCCTGACACACAGCAGGGTAAGGTACTTTACCAGCTGGGCTGATCTTATGAATGATAGCACCAGACACATCGTCGATCAAGAGTACCTCGTCAACAATACTCCTAACGACAATCGCTTGACTAGATGTCGTCGCAAATATCTGACATGGTGAAAAAGGTCCGCTGCACGTTATCTCTCTAATTGCTCTCCCACCTTCTGGCTTAAATACCTGTATTTGCCTGCATAGATTGTAACCTACGAAGATTAGCCTATCATTTCCTACAGTGAGACCGCCAGATGAATAGTTGGCAACATTCATTGTCTCAAACGTGATATCAAGCCTTTCACTTTTATCTGTATACCGGGAAATTCTGTTGTAGGAGTCGCGAATTACGTATCCAGTATCAGGCATAAAGTGTAAGTCACAAACTTGAACAGATTCCAGAACGGTACCTACTTTTTTGCCCCCAGAAGAATATATGAATATTCCTCTATTGTAACAACAAACAGCCAATAGATTGTTTGGTGATATTGCCATTCCTTTCAAGGTACCTCCAACAGGCAGCGGATCTTCCGTGCGCAGAACCCACTTGGACTTCTTTTGTGTTAGCATGGAGGTACACGGTCTACTTATCTGGCCAAACTGGAATCCACCCGAGCTCAGACTCCCGACGAAAGGAAGTGATCCGGCTGTTATGTTTGATTGCAGTCCATCCACGTCTCCACCAGGAATCCAAGTCCCCCTCCTGCACGTAGGACACAGCAGAACGTCTGTTCTCAAGTACGCCAGGAGATTCTCAAGACAGACCCTGCAGAAGGTATGGGAGCAGGTCAGGTTCCTGGGGTCCCTGCAGGTTCTCCCGCAGAGACGACAATCGAGATTACGGGAAATCTGCACTAAGGAAAAAGCCATCATTGACAACTCTAGCACACGACCTGCAAACAAAAGAAAAACATCGGTGAATTAATAGACCAACTCGATCAAGAGTGTCACGTATTTTCATAAATACTTAGTTGGCTAGTATTGCACTGACAAATTTGAAACATAGTGCATTCCTTGATTAATAAGGCCTACCCGTTACAACATTATGAAATTACTCTACACTTCTTCTAGAACTTACGTTACGAAGTAGCTCCAACGGGGACTATGCTTTCAGTAAGAGCGTATGATGATGTCTCAGTCAGCTATAACTCAAATTATAACCAGTTGTACGATTATGAACAAAACTGTTTGTTTGTTTTTTCCTTAGAGGGTGGAAATTAGAAACAATAGAAAGTTTTATGTTTAACCTCGGTACGTGTGATTCTTTCGATTAGCCGAACCGTTCACCCACGCACCTGTCAGCGATCCCTCGCATTAATACCGGTTAACTCATTGTGTGCAGGAACTACCTGATCCCTGTGTTAAAACCTACGAGATGAGAGCATTCAGTAGCCAAAGGTTTAATTGAGTATGAATTATTCCTTAGGACGTAGGAATTCCCAGATTTCCCACTAATATCTCTGGTACTATCTGGTACTATCTGGTACTGGTACTGTTTGATGGTTACGGTGATATGTATTTGTATCAGTTTTTTCTTCAATAAATGTTTAGATATTACTTATGCCATACTCGAGTTATGCGTACCTAATACGTTATTAAATGTGGGATATGTACATTCTTTGTAGTATCTCTTTGGTACATTGAAACTCAACTTGGTGAAATATAAGTACATTGTAAGGAACGTCATAATGCTGTATTACACGTATCTTGCCATTCTCACTCACCTCTCCTATCCTTTCCCCCATCTCTTTTTCTTCCATTCTGATCTCTCACATCCTAATATTCCTCTTGTACACCATTCCTTTTCTCCTTCATAACCACCTCTCCCTCTTTCCTGTGTCTACCTTTACCTCAACCCCGTTCAATTCTTGCTTTGATAAATCAAAGTAAATTTCGCTCCCCCCTCCAATTCAGACATGCAGGCTCCTCCGCCGCTGCATTATGAATTCTCCTTTCCAATTAGTTTGGCAAGTTTCTTGTTTGACCTGAGAAGGGTAGGATCTGAATAAACAAAAAAATAAAAACATATAAATAAATTATTTAAGATTATAATAGATCAATAATCAAATACATTAAATGCTTTCTTGTCGTTTTTAATGCTATTCCGGGCAAACTATTACAAATGCGCGAAGCTTGATATTTGAAATGTGAACATGTTTTTAATGTTCTGACATTTGAAATAAAACCGATGGAGAAGATGCTGCGTATTATACAACAAGATCGACGGATAATGAAATGGAGGGACCCCCATCCCCTACCCTTTAAGATATTTCGAATTTTTAGGACATAATGCCGATAAAATCAGAATTAATATAGGACCTCAATATTACACATTTGCCGATAACAATAATTGCTAATAGAAAATTTTAGTGGGATTGGAAGAACATACAGCTGGACTGGGTGTACAAGTCGTAATACAAATCTTATCATTGACATCCTGATTCAAAAGGAACATTGGAGTAAAACGATTGATTATTCTTTGGAAGAGAAGAGTAAATCATAAACACCATGAGCATAAGCAATACATTAATAAGCGTCATGAATTATATTAAAAATGCTGTCACACAATTCATTCTTGTTCTCTTTGCTTGCTTTGCGTGTTACCAACATGATGCTTGATGTTGATGAGGAATAATAAATGCCGATGCATTAATCAGGGAGGTGTATGATAATGGCAGTTTTTTGTTGTCGCTAATCTACATGTGCACTTTTTATAGAGCCCCTTATGAAGAACATGCGCAGGATGAAATGTCGGTGTGCCCCTCCCCCCCCCCCCCATAATCTGAAAAACGATCACCTGTTGGAAAAAAAAAACCTCAAGCCCCAACGGACAACTATTTGATCGAACTCCTCATTGAATTACAATAATTTTAAGCTGAACAAGAGAATCACCAAACCTATTTCAAAACTGCAGCTCCATGACTAGGCTTTGTGAAACCTTCAATGCCCTCCGAAAAATTGATGGTCTACTGCCATCTACTGGCGCCCTTTTACAATTGTTCTATGATGATTTCTTCAAAATTTCGTAGTAACACATGGACTTTCTGCATGAATCAGCTTTGCAGGCTACAGCTAAATGCTTCTAACATAGCCCTGCGTAATCGTACTTTCAACCCCGTCGCCCAGGAGTATACGCAAGCGACACCATGTCGCAACCGTTCGCAATCCGCTAAATAGCTCCGTTTCGAGTTTTAGATTTTAAGCTACTGAGGTTTTTAGTGAGACAAATTTGTTTAATAACTTAATCAAAGTAATAATTATTTTCTTTCAGATATTTTACAAAATTCTCAACTTACTCATCCGACATGCGTTTAAAAAATGCCATGAGAGTGTTTATTTGAAATTCACAAAACTATTGCGTTATTTTTTGTGATTTCAATTCATTTAAATGTACTTGCAAGTCAAACACGTTGACCAACTCAGAGGGCGCTGTGTATATCTTGTTTACGACGGAAGAGAGTCCAAATTAAAGATCGCTCCCTTTTCAGTAAAGACTGCCTCCTTGGTAAGAGTAATGAGCAGTGTCGTAGCTACAGGGGGGAGCACGGGGTGGCACACATGGCCAAACATAAAAGGTGAGACCTAGGGGGAAAGATTAAAAGCAAGGAAGATAAAAGTGAGATAATATAAGGAGATAGTTTGCTCGAGAATGCTCTCCAAATATTATTTTATTATGTGAATGCATCTCTACCAACAGATTATGATAACGCAAAGTCACGATTTGATTTCTTATTTAGTATTAAACCTGTAAACACAAAATGATTCATTGTTAGTTAATATTCCTGTTACAGTGGCTCTAAATCTTCATTATCTTTACCATATTCATATTGTTTCAAACAAGGTAAAGCATAAAATACTCTCATAAAATATCAGTAAAATAAGCATAAAGTTGAAAAGAGTATCTTCATCATGATACTCTAAGATTTGATTGATTAAAAAACATACCAAACTGCTCAGTACCGTATAAGCTTCTTTGTTCCTTATTTATAATCTAATTGATTATCGTATAATGGAAATGAGTATTCGCTCTTAATGTCATAAAAGACTTCTCTGTGACAAATTTGGGGTCCTTGGTTGAGTGAATTCTATTTTGCTGCGGTCGCGTCGTCCGTAGTCGGATTTTTTTTAGAATTGAGGAATGATAGTAGTTTTTAGCTCGTTGTCTATTCGTTGATAGTGTTAATTTTAATAGTAATAGTGACATCAATAGTAAAAGTAATAATAACTCCCTGATTGAAGAAGTAATAGCCATAAAACAGTGTTATATTTTAGGTTTGCGTGTAAAAATAGCGCGTTGGGTATTGTGTTGATTGTAAACTGTTCAAGGTTGTAATCACAAACACTGAATATAAATATATACTTTATAGCGTATATGATATATTCCAAATCAATATGTACGAACATGTGTGGAGCTCTATACATGCTATAGTTCTGTTGGAAGGGCGCCATTAAATATATATTCGACCATTGCATATATATTGAAATATGCTGCAAACTCCTGGATAAGTATTTCTATTAATAGCAGACAACAGACCGGGTATATATATGGTCGACATAAAGTTCAAATACAGTTTATTTAATGAGGACATATTTAGTGTAATAGTTGGTAACGTTTATTCAAGGCACAATAGGGTCTACCCGATCGCTACTAACATAAATAGTTGACAAGGTTGTACAGTAATAACAGGTAGATGTTTGCTGTAAAAACACATCTCCTTGATAATACATATTGTTTGTCAAATTATCGAAAAATGTGTTGAGGTGATCAGATTTGCATCCTTGATGATGTGTACAGCAGAGAAGAAAGAGAAATAAGGACAAAAGTGGTGAAAGAAATAATACATATATTAAAGAAAGGAGACGGAAAGAGAGAGAGAGAGAGAGATAGAAATAAAAAGAGAAAGAGAGAGAGAGAGAGAGAGAGAGAGAGTGTGTGTGTGTATGTATGTGTGTGTGTGTGTGTAGGTGTATGTATTTGTGTCCGTTTCACTTAAAATGCAACTTTGTCCGCTTCTAAAGGGGCAAGGAGAATAACCGCTCCCGACCTGGTCAATCTGCCCCCTCTAATTTTGACCATCTAGTACAGCGTTATTCAACCGGGATGCCATAAGACATCTATTGGGGTGCCATGAAAGGAATTAAAAGAAATGATGGAATGTGAAAACCGAAGGTTAGAAACCGCGAGAGTATGTAATTTCACGAGGAAAAGGGTGCAGTCACGACCCCCCCCCCAAAAAAAAGGTTGTTAAACACTGATCTAGAAGACAAAAGACCGATGCCCCCCCCCCCATGACTGAGCCCATGCTACGCCACTGGTAATGAGCATTCCATTCCTCTTTCATTACATTCCATCTTCCTCTCGCCTCTCTCTGGAAAACACTCATCTTCCTCCCTGTGGTAACTGTTTGTTAGGATCCATACAGGACTATTATGCGCTTAGAAACATGAAAACAGGGCAATCCACCTTCGTAATAAGTTCATTTATATGAAAGCAAAAACAAATCAGAGAAACAGATTGGCAAAACTTGAAATAAACCGGACCAATAATAAGACAGTTTGAAATATAAGATCCCTAAAGCTATGTGAATCTCAAATTGGCTATTTGGTCAGTGGATTGTGACGTATTCACGGACAACTCCTCCGTCTGTCGTATACAAAATTGTAATATATTTCTGTTTTTCTTCAAATCTGAAAGTCCCTTCTCCCTTGGGGCACTACTAAAAATATATTATGGATAGCAAGATTATCATAATTATGTCTCCTAGAGAGAAAGGACACTCTTAAGTCCTACATTTTAAAGTAAAATAAACACATTCAGAGAGTGTGTTTCTTGGAATAAATGGGAAGTTTTTCGGCTAAATCACAGTGACATTACCGATTCAGTCAATTTAAAGTTCCCTTTAAGTATACTTTCAAACTTTCACTGAGCAGTGTGGTTCTCTAAACGTTCTGCTTTCTATTAGCTTTGTTTGCAATTAAAGCTGGCATTGTTATTATCATTATCATTATTATTATTATTATTATACGTTCAAATCTTTACCATTCTAATCATAACTATTATTATTAGCATTATTATTATTATTATCATTATTATTATTATCATGTTCATCATTATTCTATCATCATCATCATCATCATTGTTAATAATAGTGTGCTGAAAACATTAGACTATGATATAAAACAAACACCTGATGAGGGGGAAATAACCGACTCTCTGACAAAATTGGACCAGAGTAAGATAATATGATTTCCTTTTGTCAATGAAAAAGAAAAGTTGATCACATTGAGTTTAAAAGCCCTCAGTATTTGATGAAAACTCGGCAACGGGTCTGACGTTAGATGCAAGGAATGATGTCGTGAGCTGGGGTAAGGGCAGTCTTTACTCATACTTTGTCATGGCAAAAATAGTCCTCTAGTTTTTTTTTCTTATTATTTCTTCATGACTGCTGACATTCACGCTTGCCGTTATAACCGCTGTCATTTTATACGAATATCATCTACAGAAGCTTCCATATACCTCCTGCATGAATTCTCTGAAATTAATACTTTTGATGACTCGCTCTTTCACTTCTTTTGGATTTTTTTTCCTCACACAAATGACACTAAACAAAGAACATCTGGAAATATTAGTGGCGTAATTTATACTTTTTTAATATTTTTTATTCTATCCCCTCTAAGAAAATATAGTTGAATGGAACACAAAATTTGTATCATAATGTGAATGGAACATGCTAACTGACATAATTTCATAATAATAATAATTAATAGGCTTTTATATCGCATAATACAGGGATGTCTCTAAACTCTTCACAAAGATGATTAAGAAAGTTAATCAATCTACTATGAACGAATCATAAACCTAGTAAGGAAGGCGAAAATTAACTTTAATGCATATCAGAATAAAAAGATAAACTAAACTTAGTAGAAATCATGGTTACAATACATTGATTTCCTTTCTAACTCAAATTACTACTAGGAATTCTTAAAAACTTCAATGGATATAGTACATTTTATGCAAATGCAATAAATAATAGCTTTACAAGTTTATTTATGTACACCAAAATTATAAGTCTAACAAAATAAAGTACACATAGCAAGTCTATATAACATCAAATAATTAATCCTTAAATAAGTAAATTCAATTTGAATTGAACATGACATTTATAACACAGGTGTGTTCTTTTTCACATGGTTGGACTGGAAACTAAAAATAACATTCCCCGCCCCCTCCTTTATTCAGAGGGGGTTCCTTGTTACCGGGGCAGTGTGACGGTGTAACAATTATGATTATAGTTTCAAGCTAAATCATCGGTATCCATTTCACTATCAAGTTCACTCTGTTTACCTTTCAAATGACATAGTACAGAATGACATGAATAAAGGAAATGACTCTCTTAAATCTTTTACCTTTTCTCAATAGATCCCTCATCTCTCTCTCTCTCTCACTCTCGTTCTTCTCTTTGTCGTCTTTCCCAGCTTGTCCCTTTTCATTTTCCCTTTTTTCTCTCTTCATAATTGGCAATTTTTGTTTATGCTTATTATGAATTTGAGGTACAATAATTATGTTAAACAATTCTTCTTCATTTCTTATCTCAATTTTTGTTCCTTGTCAATTTTCGTGAATGTATTGTATTCTTTTATATAATTTTGAACAATGCAATTATGTAAATGTTTAGTTTATCAGTCTTTGAATTGATTTACAAGGAATGTTGTTTCAATTAACCTAAGCCTATGAGTGAACGAATGAATAACTGAATTATAAATGCATTATAAGCAAAACAAAATAGAAGAACTTGGTTACGAGAAATTAAGGATATACAGAGAAAATTCACCCAATTCACAATTTTAACGCACAGATCCAGTAAACAACCAAGGATATACATGTATAAAAAAAAATGAATGATGTTCTAAATGTCCTTGGAACAAAAAACAAACAAAAACAGAATTATGCCTTCACCATGATAACCAATAAATGAATTAAGTAAACAAACTTGGAAAAATTGCATATACATAATACCTTGTATATTTTTAAACAAACGTTTTGGGATACATTGTAATAATTTGAGAACAATAATTTGCTAACGTTGCCACTACCATGAACACTTATATTAGAGAATCTTGCCAGTATTAGAAATAGCATTGGAAGGAGGCCGCTGCTCTTCCTCCAGAATAGCGGGAATGCATGACTGTGTATTCTATTTGCAATGTATGATTTCAGTCGATAAGAAAGCGTGCTACCCCCTCACCCCGTCTTAAATTTTGACTATCTTCCTACATCTGTCTATACAATAACCGTTACCGTCATTTACAATAATGAGAGCAACGCCTTGATACCTCATGGACGTAAAAGTTTCACAGTCTACTGTCGACGGCATAATGAAATTGGTCAACATTATGATAGCATTATAATAGAGCGGAGTAAAGACCTACTATTTGTTAAGGTTACCATAAATATTGATACTACCCCTGTATCAAAATTAGATATTGTTAATGTCCTCGAAGTATCCGTAGATAACAACCTTCGTTGGGATTCCCACATCGATGTAGGGCTCCCACTTAGCCGAGTTGGAGCCTCGAGTTGTGGCGAGCTGGCGCGATCTTATGGCAAGCAGTTTTATCCTTAAAACATATTTCTTGATATCAAGAATTCAATTCTTAATATCACGAAATCGAATTCCTGATATCACAAAATTGAATTCTTGATATCAAGAATTACCATTGCTTTACAACATAAAATTATTTCTTGATAACAAGAATTGATTTATTGATATCAATTAATAATAAAACGGCTTGCCATAAGATCGCGCCAGCTCGCCACAACTCGAGGTTCTAACTCGGCTAAGTGGGAGCCCTGCTTTATAAACATCGATCATAATGTATTGGTGTTTTATATAGATTGAAATTTCATGTACCATTCCCCATTGTATTTACTTTGTAAACCTCACTTGAAATACCTTAACTGATATATTAGAGTATTCTTTGGGGAATTCATGTCATGGACAAATTAACACCCTCTATAAATATTTTAAAATGTCAAATAAAAATAATATCTATTTCTTTCTATGTATAGAATTTATTTTTTGATGTAAAATAGTCATGCATAACAGTCTTTACAAATTAAATAACAAATAAATAAATAAATAACGCAGTAGGCATACAGCTTAAATGCACCCCCTTCTGGATAAGCGGGCGGGGGGGGGGGGGGGGGTTCTGAATTCCATACATAGAAAGAAATGGATATTATTTTTTGTTCTTTTAATAAATAAACGACTGATATGCAACACTAGGTAAAAAAAATTGTTTGATATTTTTAAATATCAAAGTGAAATATTTGATTGTGTTTCTTGTTATTTATTGATTTAATTCTTTAAAGCGCCTGATCTGCGAGACTACGTAAAAAAAATTAATTTAATTTTTAATCTGTTTCTATTTTGATTATTGGAATTTAAACGACTTAAATTTCTATTCCTTAAATTTTATTATAAACGACTGATGTGGAAGACTAGTCAACGCACCCTTTCGGCAAAACCGGGAGGGCTGTGGACGGATGGTCGCGTTCAAGTCAACGCGACGCGAAGCGACGCTACCCACCCTTTCGGCATAAGCCATCTTCGACTGCGCGCAGTCGAAAATAATGCCTCCGCC
The DNA here is from genome assembly GCA_035222895.1 of Strongylocentrotus droebachiensis. Lineage (NCBI taxonomy): Eukaryota > Metazoa > Echinodermata > Echinoidea > Camarodonta > Strongylocentrotidae > Strongylocentrotus > Strongylocentrotus droebachiensis. The sequence goes on from JAVYIG010004463.1 coordinate 35,834, forward strand.
ATAGAGAGATTTTACAAACCAAAACAGAAGCAATTTTACAAATTCAAGTTTGATTATAATCCATTAAACAGGTTCTCAGAATATCGTGTTTACAAACTATTTATTTACATGTATGACCCTTCGATTTTGATCTCATACCCTAAAATCTTAACAGTTCATTGGCTCTGCAAGATACACACATGTCCTGAGTTTGATAGTAATCTAGCAGTTGGTTTTATTGACAATGCGTTCACGAGTTTTTTTGCATACATGAGCCCTGTGACCTTTGACCTCGTGACCCCAAAATCCAATCAGTTCATTGGCTCTGCAAGATACATGACCCAAGTTTGGCGGTAATCCATGAATCGGTTCTTGGGATAACGCAATTACGAGCTATGTTTGCATACATGAGCCCTGTACGTGCAGTTATCCAAAAAAAGACGTAGACGGCGTTATTAACCAGTATTTGCCAAGCTACACTCCCTTTAAGTTAGGCTGGAATCCGCCAACCGGTTCTTGAGATAACGCGATCACGAGCGGGACGAGACGTATAAGGACGTACGTACAGACGGACAATCCGAAGACATAATGCCTCTGGCTACTTTGTAGCGGAGGCATAAAAAGCAAATGAAACTGTCCAAGTTTTCTGAGTACCGTTGAATTTACCCTTTTTACCCCCTCCAGTTTGACATTATTTCACATATGTTCTTGTAATTGTTCGTCTTTATATTGTGTTTATCGCTGTCTTTTGTAAAATCTTTGACTTATGTATTATACTCGGTAATATAAATTATAATATTCAGGGGAACTTTTTTAAACAAGGCCACAATAGGCTTTTCAAATGTTCTCCTATTTCATTTGAAGTTATTGTATAAACTGAACATTTCCTGCCTTAGTATGTATAGATACTTGCAGGGGCGTCGCCTAAGTGGGGGGGGGGGGGGGGGTGCGACACCCCACCTGTCAAGATATTGTCAGTAAAAATTGCGGAAAATGAGAAAAGGGGATGGAAAAAATGAGAGGGAAAGGATAAGAAACAAAAAGGAAAGGAAAAGAAAAGAAAGGAAAGAAAGGAAAAGAAAGGAAAGAGAAGAGAAGAAAGAAAGAGAAAAAAGAGGAAGGAGAGGAAAGGAAGGAAAAAAAAAGAAAGGGAGAAAAGGAAAACAAAGAAGAAAAAAGAGGAAAAGGAAACAAAAGAAACGGGGGATGAAAGAGAGGAGAGAGAGAGAGGGGGTAAGAGCCTGAGTAAGGAGGGGTGGGAGTATGAGAGAGAGAGGGGAGTTGTTGGGTGGAGTCGTCTCGTCGAGGGAGCAAGAAAGATACGCATAGACAATGTTGCTGTGTCGAGTCAGCTGTGTCGGTATTCTTGCTCGATCCTCGTGTACTATATCAATGCAGAAGCTTGAACTCGGTGATATGTATAATAGCAAGTTTTCGCTCAGCGACGGACAGACCTTCTACGACGCAGGAGCACTCAGGGTTACGACCGACACACATAGTGCCAATATGCAATTTTCGTAATTTAACTAAATTTAATGCACACGTCTGTGAAGTGCCTCGATAGAAATTATTTCACTCACCTGATAAGAATAATAGTATTTCAACAGACAGAATCCAAACTGCATACATTAGTTGTTGCCAGGTTTGACAAACATTAGGGAGTTTTCGCAAGCTCAACGCGGACGGAGAATCTGCGGTTCGTGTGCAAAATCGAGAAGCTACTATAGTAACAGCGGGGTGACCGCTGAGGTACTGAAATCCAGAACGGTTTTTGGCCAAATCTACGGGTGTTCTCAATGACGCCCCAAACAGCCTATCAGCAAACTTGTACCAAAGATGGTATGGGAATTTCGTCGTTTTATAACGAAGGGTGACGAATTTCAACGCGAACGGCTCTTCGGTGAGTTTTTTTCTTCGAGCATTGTTTTTGAACTATAAAAATATGAATATGGATATAACATGTATTGTTTTAAAACTTGATAACAAATTGTTGAAATATGATATTAAAAAGCCGTTTTGTGGTTTGGACGAGACAAGTTGTGCTAGTCGTGAAGTCCCGTCTGTACTGTGTTGCGTGGCAGGGAATATGCCATTTTCGTAATGTAATCAAATTTAATACGTAAGTCTTTGTGAAGTTCCTCAATACAAATTATTTCATTCACCTGATAAGAATAATAGTATTTCAATAGTAAGAATGGAAACTACGTGCCTGCGCAGTTCCACAGATAAATTATTGTTTCAGATTCCCCATGGCAAAACTAAAGTAACTCTTGGGGACCGTGCTTTTGCTATTGCTGACCCCAAACTATGGAATAGCTTGCCAATAGAAATACGAAGCACTCCATCTCTCAATGTTTTTAAATCCAATTTAAAAACTTATTTGTTCAACTGAGAGATCTTATTTTGTAGAATTTAGTAAAAAGGAGCTCTTAACCAGCGCAGCTGAATATATTTTGTATAAAAGCTGCGCTATATAAATTTATTATGATTATTATTATTATTATTAAGTGTGGCAACATCTAATGTATGCAAAATATATTCTGTCTATTGAAATACTATTATTCTTATCAGGTGAATGAAATAGTTTGTATCGAGGCATTTGATTCACTTGGGGGCGTCATTGAGAACGCCCGTAAATTTGGCCAAAACCCGTTCTGGATTTCAGTACCTCAGCGGTCACCCCGCTGTTACTATAGTAGCTTCTCAATTTTGCACACGAACCGCAGATTCTCCGTCCGCGTTGAGCTTGCGAAAACTCTTTTTTTTCGCTACCAACTGTGACTTTTTATCTGCTGTGACGACTTCGAAGTTTCACCTATAATATCACAAAAATTACACAGTTTTTAAAATTCGCAACCCCGAGATTCGAACCCGAGAGTTTTGGTGCACATGCGCCGCACTCTTTCCAATCACGCCACATCGATTGATTGCTCAAACTGGTTGTACATTTAAATATATGGCTACGATGCTGACTAGGAATAAACCGTTATATTTATGTGGTCGAGGAAAATGACCCTGTGCAATAACGCACATATAGATAGTTCATAGGAAATATGATTTAGCCCCCTGGCCCCGGATTTATAGGGTTAAATTTGTCGAATTTGGGATATTGGCATTAATCTATTTGTCGGTAAATGGTGGCTAGTTTTGTCGATAATCGGTGGCCTCTACCCCCCCCCACCCCCCCCCCCCCCAATTTAAAAAAGGTCTAGCGACGCCCCTATATACTTGTATGTTTATTTGCTTTTGCTGTGTTTCATATGAAAATGAAATTAATAAACAAACTGACCTGAACTGCGGCTTGCTAGGCAGGGGCACTGAAAGGACTGCATCGTGGATTTTTAAAGTTTCGACATTCGATGAACCGTCAACTCGTAATTATTCGGGCAAAGAGGTGCCTCGAATATCCTAATTATTGGGCAGCGAGGTACCAAAATATCCTCCTATTCAGATAACGAGGTACCTGAATATACATTTTTCATCTGGTGTATGACAACTGGGACCAGGCAAGAGTAGATAGTATTTATTTGTGGGGAATTTTCCACTTGACCGAATAACAATCTTAAATGTTTTGGTTTCATTAATAAGTTAAACTCAATGTTGCATCTGCAAATTTGTAACCGTTCTCCCTTGTCTCATGGAAGATGTAAAGCCTATCACGAGTGCAGAAAGCAATCTCTCCCGTATTGAATACTTGCAAATAGCAATCCAAACATGGGGTACTTATATTGAAATCAGTGAGGATGTTGATGCCTCTGTTGGACTCTCGTGTGTACTTAACGATGCTCAGCAGACCCAGATCCCGCTTAACCCATGCAATGATAACTGAATTATTCCGACACACAGCAGGGTATGGTTCTTCACCATTGTTGCTGATGCTATACCTGATACCACCAGACACATCGTCGACCAAGTGTACCTCAAAGTTACTCTTCACGACAATCGCTTGACTGAATGTCGTCGCAAATATCTGCCTTAAAGGAAATCCGCTGCACGTTATCTCTCTAATTGCCCTCCCACCTTCTGGCTGAAATACCTGTATTCTTTCAACTACGTCGTAACCTACGAAGATAAGCCCATCCCTGCCTACAGTGAGACCGCCAGATGTACCATTTGAAGAATGTTTTGTCTCAAACGTTTCATGATGAAGCCTTTCACTATGATCTGTGTACCGGTAAATTCTGTTATAGGAGTCGCGAATGACGTATCCAGTATGAATCATAAAGTGTAAGTCATGAACTTTAACAGATTCCAGAACGGTACCTTGTCTGCTGCCCTCAGAAGAATATATGAGTATTCCTCCATTGCAACAACAAACAGCCATATGATTATCCGGTGATATTGCCATTCCGTTCACGGTACCTCCAACAGGCAGCAGAGCCAGAAGAACCAATTTGGGCTCCCTTTGTCTACTCATGGAGGTACACGGTCTACTTATCTGGCCAAACTGGAATCCATCCGATAGACGAACGGAGCTAAGACGTGATCCGGCTGTTATGTTTGATTGCAGTCCATCCACGTCTCCATCAGGAACCCAAGTCCCCCTCCTGCACGTAGGGCACAGCAGAACGTCTGTTCTCAAATGAGACGCCAAGAGAGTCTCAAGACAGACCCTGCAGAAGGTATGGGAGCAGGTCAGGTTCCTGGGATCCCTGCAGGTTCTCCCGCAGACACGACACTCGGGGTTACGGATAACCTGCACCAAGGAAGTAGCCATCATTGACAACTCTAGCACACGACCTGCGAACAAAACAAAAAACATCGGTGTATTAATAGACCAACTCAATCAAGAGTGTCACGTATTTTTATAAATACTTAGTTGGCTAGTATTGCACTGACAGATTTGAAACATGGTGCATTCCTTAATTAGTAGGGCCTATACTCGTAACAACATTATGAAATTACTCTACACTTCTTCTAGAACTTACGTTACGAAGTAGCTCCAACGGGGACTGCTTTCAATAAAGGCGTATGATGATGTTTCAGTCAGCAATAACTCAAATTATAACCAGTTGTACGATTGTTTTTTTTCCATAGAGGGTGGAAATTCCCAAACAACAGTCACAATAGAAAGTGGTTATGTTTAACCTCGGTACGTGTGATCCTTTCGCTTAGCCGAACCGTTCACCCACGCACCTGTCAGCGATCGTTCGCATTAATACCGGTTAACTCATTGTGTACAGGAACTATCTGGTCCCTGTATTAAAACCTACGAGATGAGAGCATTCAGTAGCCAAGGGTTTAAATGAGTATGAATTATTCTTTAGGAAGTGGGAATTCCCAGATTTCCCATTATTTTTACTGGTACTGTTAGCTGGTTACGGTGATATGTATATGTATCAGTTTTTTTCTTCAATTATGTGTCTAGATATGTATTGTATTAGTTACTTATGCCATACTCGAGTTATACGTACCTAATACGTTATTAAATGTGGGATATGTACATTCTTTGTAGTATCTCTTTGGTACATTGAAACTCAACTTGGTGAAATATAACTACATTGTAAGGAACGTCATAACGCTGTACACACAGAGAAAAAGAGCCTTAAATTTACTCCCTATAGGGAGTAAATGCTTGTCGCATAATTAACACCCCTCAGGGAGTAAATTTACTCCCCAATGCAGGGAGTTAATTTACACCCCACAAGAAGGTGTACATTTTCACCCCAAGGTTATGATTTTACTCCCTTTAAGGAGTGAAATTTGCACCCAATCGTGCTTAATTAACACCTTTTGGTTCCATGGGGTTGAATTTTATACCCTATATGATCGATTCCACACCATGTGGGGAGTATATCAACACCCTTCTTATGCACAGCATCAACCAATTGATCATCCATGCTTCGTAATCAGCCTTTTGTCTACGTTTCACTGCTCTAAAGAAATCAGACCAGAATCTCGAGTTATGTGTCGAAAAGTGTTAATGCTTACCTAAACAACAGTTAGTGTGAACTCAACACAAGTGCAGACTGCAAGAACCAATTTCAAGTTAGCTTCGGTGAGGCTGGCCTGGATGGACGTATCGGATCAAATGTAGTGGAAATACCTAAAAACACAATTCTGCCTTCCCGAATATCTTCCCTTTACTTACACGTATAAGAAGGCAATTATGTTTTAGTTAGTAAAACAACACTTCTGCTAATTTCATTAAATTATCAAATATAACCTTCGGTACAACTCCTTATTCTTAATCAGATAACTTTCACACAAATAATATGCCCAAATGAAAACATGATAATTCCCCAGACATGACTAAAATATGTATATTATGCTAATTTTCCTTCATTTGGCAGTGTCTATATTGACACGATGCGCCATTGCACTCACAACAGAAAAATGCTAAACCTCCAATTAGAGCTCGTCAGACTAAAATAGGGTGTAAAATTACACCCCTCAAATGACTTTTCTGTACACCCTTGCGTATTTCCGTGTTTTACTCCCTAAAAGGTGTAATAGGGGGCGCCCTATTTTTTCAATTTCGTTTTACTCCCCAAGAACACCTTTTATTTCTATGTGTGTATTACGCGTATCTTGCCATTCTAGCTCACCTCTCCTATCCTTTCCCCCATCTCTTTTTCTTCCATTCTGATCTCTCACATCCTAATATTGCTCTTGTACACCATACTTTTTCTCCTTCATAACCACCTCTCCCTCTTTCATGTGTCTACCTTTACCTCAACCCCGTTCAATTCTTGCTTGGATAAATTAAAGTAAATTTCGCCCCCTTCCAATTCAGACATGCAGGCTCCTCTGCCGCTGCATTATGAATTCTCCTTTCCAATTTGTTTGGCCATTTTCTTGTTTGACCTGAGAAGGCGTAGGATCTGAATAAACAAACAAATAAATAACTCAAGATTATAATAGATCAATAATCAAATACACTAAATGCTTTCTTGTCGTTTCTAATGCTATTCAGGGCAAACTATTACCAATGCGCGAAGTTTGATATTTGAAATGTGAAAATGTTTTTAATGTTCTGACATTTGAAATAAAACCGATGGAGAAGATGCTGCGTATTAGACAACAAGATCGACGGATAATGAAATGGAGGGACCCCCACCCCCTACCCTTTAAGATATTTCGAATTTTTAGGACATAATGCCGACAAAATCAGAATTAATGTAGGACCTCAATGTTACACATTTGCCGATAACAATAATTGCTTATAGAACATTTTAGTGGGATTGGAAGAACATACAGCTGGTCTGGGTGTACAAGTCGTAATACAAATCTTATCATTGACACCCTGATTCAAAAGGAACATTGGAGTAAAACGATTAATTACTCTTTGGAAGAGGAGAGTAAATCATAAACACCATGACCATAAGCAATACATTAATACGCATCGTGAATTATATTAAAAATGTTGTCTCACAAGTCATTCTTGTTCTTTTTGCTTGCTTTGCGTGTTATTAACACGATGCTTGGTGTTGAAGAGGAATAATAAATGTTGATGCATTAATCGGGGAGGTGCATGATAATTGCAGTGTTTTGTTGTCGCTAATCTACATTTGCCCTTTTTATGGAGCCCCTTATACCGAACCTGTGTAGGATGAAATGGTGGTGTGCCCCTCCCCCTTCCCCTATAATCTGACAAACGATCATCTGGAGGGAAAAACAATCTCCAGCCCCAACGGGCAAATATTTGATTGAACTCCTGGTTGAATTACAATAATTTTAGTTGAACAAGAGATTCACCAAACCTATTTCAAAACTGCAGCTCAATGGCCAGGCTTTGTATTAAAAAGGTTCAACGCCCTCCGAAAAAATGATGGTCTACTGCCATCTACTGACGCCCTTTTATCATAGTTTTATGATGATTTCTTCAAAATGTCGTATTAACACATGGACTTCCTGCATGAATCAGCTTTGCAGGCTACAGCTAATTGATTCTAACATAGCCCTGCGTACTTGTACTCTCAACCCCATCGCCCCGGAGTATACACGAGCAACACCATGTCGCAACCGTTCGCCATCCGCGAAATAGCTGCGTTTCGAGTTTTAGATTTTAAGCTAATGAGGTTTTGAGTGAGACAAACTTTTAAAAATAACTTAATCAAAGTAATGTTTATTTTCTTCCAGATATTTTACAAAATTCTCAACTCACTTATCTGACATGCGGTTAGAAAATGTCATGAGAAGTATTTATTAGAAATTCACAAAACTATTGCGTTATATTTTGTAATTTCAATTCATATAAATGTACTTGCAAGTCAAAAACGTTGATCAACTCAGAGGGCGCTGTGTACTTCTTTTTCACAACAGTAACCATTTAGTCAGGTGGCTTAAATAGCGTCAAATGTATCGACTATCGACTATTTTTGGTACAGAGCTTCCTTAGGACCTACTAAAAGATATTAGGCTAAAAGCCGTCGGCAAAAACGTCATGTTAAGGGTGTGGGGGCGGGGGCGTCTTTCTGGAGCCCCCAAATAATGTAATAACATTGATTTGTTGTTGTACAAATGCCATATTTGGTATTGGTCCTTAGGACCTACTGAACGATATCAGGGTAGGAGCCCCCAGCAAGAATATCATATAAGGGTGTGGGGCGGGGGCGTAACCTCGTAGCCCACAAATAATTTATAAGGTAATAACATTGCGTTTTTGTTGTACAAACGCCATTTTTTATACAGGGCTCTATTAGGACCTGCTGAATGATTGTAGGGTAGAAGCCCCCGGCATTAATATTCATATACAGTATATGTGATAAGGGGTGGGGCGTTGTGCCAGAGCCCCATGTTATATCATGTAAGATCACATTGGTTTGTAGTTATACGACTGCCCCACACCCTTATATGATATTCTTGCCGGGGGCTCCTACCCTAATATGTGACCCGGCACCACAAAACCAACAAAAAGTCGCAAAAAATTATTTTCCTGATTTCATCTGATTATGAAAGAAGAAGTTCTCCTCATTAAAATGGTATATTACTTGTCCAAATTGAAGCTTCCTAACCCTTTCAATTTAGTGAATGAAAAGAGCTGGTGAGGGAGGTTACTGGTATTAAATTGTGAGAAAGAGAGCTTTAAAGTTTGGGGCTATTCAAGCATGCGGAGCAAGCAAACCACAGGGAAATCAATAGAAGGGTGAATCAAAAGGCCATAGCAACCACTATGAAGAGATTTTCAGATTAGGTTGAAATTTGGCCTGATGGTCAAACATAGTCTGTTCATTATGTTTCTGAGGTTTCAATGTGTGGACTTAAGTCTTTCAAAAGTTATTATGTTGTAAATGTATAGAGTTGTAATTGGACAGATTAAGTGAACTGCAACATAGTGCCGAGACACCTGCACTAGACAATGCCTATTCATGGTGGACCCGGAGTCTTTTTGTTCCCCCTTACATAACACTGCTTGTCACCTATCTTGTTTTGTATACATCTGGGCAATTATTTGTAACCACATTATGAACTTGCTTTATACTTAATTCCCATACTGTTTTCTTTCTCACAGGAGGTTCAAAGTATTTTTACTATGACTTGCTCTTTCATTTCCAGTAGCCATCCTGATGATAATTAATGGAAGCAATTCATAAATACCAGCCAGAAAGTGGTATAAAAATAAAGAAAGGCAGGAGACACACAGTAAAGACACCAACATAGAATAACGAAAAATAGAAAGAATGAGAGAGAGAGACAGAGAGGGAAAAGAAGGGGGAGAATTATGATAGCTGTAAGCAAAATGATGATATCAAGAGTGTGAATGTGTGTTTACAATAAGAACTTGATTTCAAAACTCTTATGGGAGAATAAATTTGGAAGCACAGAAATGAAAACAAAATTATTTAGGGAATGTCACAACTCTTTCTCATCCTGTATCACAAGTTTAAAAATGCAACAACTCTCTCTCATCCTTTATCACAAGTTTGAAAATGCAACAACTCTTTCTCATCCTGTATCACAAGTTTAAAATGCAACAACTCTTTCTCATCCTTTATCACAAGTTTAAAAATGCAACAACTCTTTCTCATCCTTTATCACAAGTTTGAAAATGCAACAACTCTTTCTCATCCTGTATCACAAGTTTAAAATGCAACAACTCTTTCTCATCCTTTATCACAAGTTTGAAAATGCAACAACTCAAGCTACTCGAAGTCGTTAACGGAGAATATAAGACGAACGCAAATCTGGAACTCGGATGTGAAAGCGGATACAAACAAAATGGCGCGCCGCACTGATTGCTATAACGGACCAATCACAGCCCGCGTAGCACGACCCGTTAGCAACGACCGACCATTTCCGGACTATGATAATTTCGCTCGGGAAAAGTGATCAAATTTTGGAAGAGACCGAAGGATGTGCGAAAAAAACTGGTCTAGAAAAACCGTTTAAAACACATCTTCTACTATGTTTTAGACTTCCAATTTTTTTCACCTAAATTGACATTTTAGCTGATTACGGAGAATCGCTGGTTGCGACTTTTTGTTGGTTTTGTGGTGCCGGGTCACATATTGTCTGGAGTTACTTTTTTTTTAATAAGCTGAATGGATTTTGCAATTTTAAATTCAGAAGGTTTTTTATTTTATTTTAATTGTGCCCAACCAACCATAATAGCGAGAAAAAGTGTCGGGGTAGGTGTAAGGGGTTCAAGCGATGGATGATAAACAACAACACAAAAATATGCACCAGAAACCGAATTCGCTAAAATCCTGTTTCAAAGAATTCCCAAAATGACCCTTGTGACTTTTGACAAGTGACAATTTTGCATTTAATTTTTGCTCACTCATGCATGACTCAATGGAGCAATCTCATTTGCACAGAGAAATTATTCAATAAGTGTGGAATCAGTCCTGCCTATTGTTTTTGCTCAAAACCTTTTCGTTTACAAGTTACGCTTTTTTTTATTAAGGGGGAGTTAATTTTTTGTCGTGTTTATATTGAAATATGCTGCAAACTCCCGGATAACTATTTATGTTAATAGTTTCGAACTACAGACTGAGTATAAATGGTCGACATAAATTTTTAATCCAGTTTGTCCAATGAGGAAATGTTTGTGAGGCCACAGTAGGGCCTACCCGCTCACTACTAACACAAATAGTTGGTAAGGTTTTGCAGTAATAAGAGATATATGTTTTCTTTAAAAAAAAATCTCCTTGGTAATACCATGGACCCTACTACAGATGGACTAATAATGAGAGTCTTTCTTTGATCACATCATGACCACCGCCACCTGATAATGTGTATGTTGATGAGGACATTCATTTGACGCGACAATGTTGATTAGGTAATCACGCGTTATCACAGACAAAGGAACCTTTTACTTTTCCTCAGATTCTTTTCGCTGGGCCAGTGCCCAGAGTGTAGTTTCAGAAAAAGTATCGTGATATAAGATCAGTTAGAGGAGCAGTGAACCCCGAATTATGACAAGTTGAGTGAAATATGATTGATAATTAAAGAAGTGGACACTAGTGGACATACATCTGGACTTGCCATACTTTGCAAAATACATATTCTTTATTATATCCCGCATACTAAGAATCTTGCAATCTGATTGGTCTACACGAGTTCACGTGATAAAATATAAATAAGTACTATCTACCTGAGATAGTACTTTTGTAAAGTTACTTTTTGCTGCTACCCCACTTGCCCACCCTTGCCCATTGAATACGCATAGCAAAGTAGGTTACGCGAAATGTCAAAGTCAATGTCAATGTCAAATGAGCGCGCATCGACTGTATTACAATGTATGCATGTTGCGCTTCGTAAAATCTAGCTGAAGCTAAACTGTCTGCAGAATAAGTTCTTATCATTATGTAAAATTCACTTTAAATAGAACTTATTGCCGATGTGGGATATAAAACAAATATTAACCTCCTTTACTCGGGCAATGGATACAAATTACCATCGCCTCGGTGATCTCGGGGCTACCATCATCCCTCGCCTTGCGGTTTTGGGATGATAGTAGCCCCGAGATCACATCGGCGATGATAATTTGCACCACTACCCTCGTAGTCGATTAATTACTGTCCTATTACCTTCTATTCCTTGGAAATGGATAGGATATGTTTTTAAATGAAGTTTGAAATCATTGTGTTTCAGCCAAATTTACAGGTTTCTCTTGTAAACTACTTCCAATTTCCTATTGAAAACTTCATATACCTCAATATTCATATGTACGCCACAACTCCACGAAACATTTCCGTGATTTTAAGCGATTCAGTTTCTTTTGCGCAGGCATTTTGTAGATTCTTCAAGGCACAGTTCTGGGTTTTTATGGCTGACTGGCGGCGGTCGTGATGAGATCAAAGCTTGGAAGCATGTTTGGAATGTCATTATGAATATGACAGAGTCAGGTTCATGAATATATTATGATACCGTTCAGTGGCCATTTGTAGTAGGTCCATGGTAATACCTATTGTTTGTCAAACTAGCGAAACATGTTTAGGGGTGATCAGATCTGCGTCCTCCATGAAGTGTACAGCAGAGAAGAAGGAAAAATGGAGACGAAAGAAGTGTACAATAGAAAGCATATGGAAAAGAAGCAGGGAGAGAGAGAGAGAGAGAGAGAGCGCGAGCGAGCGGAGATCGTACTTATTTGTGTGCGTTTCACTTTAAAATGCACCCTTTTTCCACTCTAAAGGGGCAAGGAGTCAAGTTATCCCTCACGGCCTCGGTAATCTGCCCCTAGATTTTTGACCATCTATTGTCAGCGTTTTACAACCGGAGTGCCGCAAATTAGATAATAAACAACAAAAAATATTGATGGAATAACGTCAATTTCATGCAAACCAAAGGTTGGAAACCGTGAGAATGTGAGGAAATAGCATTTTGATTATAATAAAGAGTCTGTCTTCTTCGCTTGCAATATTTAGAAACAACATGATTCCAGGCAGTGCCTGAATACTTCTTTATGTGGGCAACGAGGTGCCCGAATAACAATCAATTTGACAGCGAGGTACTTTCATATATTTTTTGTATCATTTTAACTTACCATGCTCAATCGCTTCACTCGCTTGCAACGTTTGGGCAATGAGATGGCCAAATATCCTCATATCGTTTATCTAGGTGGCCGAATATTTTAAAAAATTGTATTCATGTATATATTCCTCGGCGAGGTGCCCTCATACATTATTGTATGTCTTATCAAGTGCGTTGATTGCAAATATATATATATATATATTAAAGTATTACTCAATCGCTTCGCTCGCTATAAAAATTCAGAATCGAACATGCTGGTACATGTGTACATGGCAATTGCCAGAGTGATGCAAAGTGAATCTTCTGTGATGAATTCGGGAATTGGGGTGACGCGAAACCTTTTTATTTCTTAAATGGGTTCCGTGATTTAAAACAAAATGAAATTTGAAGAAACTTATCTAGTAAAATAAAGACTGGTGCCCCTTCCCACATGGCTGAGCCCTCTATAAAAACACTAAAAAACAAGGAGTCTTACATTTTGCAAAAAACAAACAAACAAAACGCACATAAACATAATAGTTCGTTTGCTGGAACAAATGGGAAGTTGTCCTGCACTATACATCACAGTGACATAGCCGAATTAGACAATTTGCAGTTCCCTTTAATATACAACTTTCACAAAATTCATAACTTATTTGTCCGATTTCCTTCAAAGTTTCAAATGTGTGCTTTTCGGAATTTTATGCTTTTTATTAGATTAGTTTGATATTAAAATAAGCGACTCCCTGGAAGTTTTGACCAGAGTAGGACTAGTTAATATTTGTTTGTCAATGACGAAGAAAAGGCAAGTAGATTGATGTCAAAGGCAAAGACAGTTTGACGGATAGTTTGAAGGATAGTCTTTACTTTTTGTAGTCATTGACTTTGTTTCACAAAAACTTATTTCATCAAAAAATTTAGAACCAGCATTGCTTTTTTCCAGAAAAAAATTAAATACTTTTAACGATAATTGAATATCATTTTTGTAAGCATATTATTATACAGAATTGAAATTATGAGCTCTTATTTTATTAAAACACACTCTAAACCCTCCCACCCCTTCCTCTTGATTGCTGACATTCACGCTTGCCTTTAATATAACCATTGACATAATATTATAAGAATATCATCAACTTAATCTTCCATAAACCTCCTGCACGGATTCTCTAAAATCAATACTTTTGAAGACTCGGTCTTTCACTTATTTTGGAAGTTTTTCTCACACCAATGACACTGGACAAATTGTGATAAAATTCATATTTCAAGTTTATTTCTTTTATCCCCTTTAAGAAAATATGATTGAATTGAACATAAAAATTCGTTACATAATTTGGATGGGAGATTATACCTGACATAATTCCATAATAAATAATAATGATGCTTTTATAGCGAACAATATTGGGACGTCTCTATACCTTCAGATTCAAAAAAAAGTTTAGACTCGGAAAATTGTCATTTTTTTAAAAGTCAGCTATGAACGAAAGAATACCATACATGTTTTGAAAGAGTGTTTTATCCCGAATCGTTTGGTATCATTTTTGTGTTGTATGTGTTCACACTTGGATGAACAGGAGGCATTGTTTGCGAGAGTGCAAAAAGTATTAAAGTGATAGAATGAATTGAATGTATCAAATGAGATGCATTGCATATGCTTTTTTCAGAAGCAAAGTTACACACACACACACACACGCACACACTCATATAGCACATTTGGATGCAGACTGACCGAATCCTTTGGGAGAAACAATTCATTGCGATGCACCAAACTTTCATTATGACACTATGATTGAATCTAAATTCCGTATTGATATTAAATGGGAAATTTGCAATTCTACAGGAATGTTCATTACGTAATAATGTCTTGGCTGCATGTATTTTTCATTTATCCGAGTGTGCGAGTGCGCGCCAATTGCGTGTGTCTGTGCGTGCGTGCGTGTGTGTGTGTGCGTGACTGGCTGAGTGTGACTTTGTGTGTGTTATAATATGTGTGGCATGATTCATTTTCTTAGGGATGCTCTTGGATCTGCAAAGACCGAATTAATACCCAAATCCCAATTGTTTTAATAAAACATAACATAGGCATCACTTTGGCGCAAATCGATTTTGGCACTCTGTTAAACAATGTCTCCTGTTCATCCAAGTGTAACCACATATCACACAAAAATGATACCAAATGATTTGGGATAAAAACCAAAAAAAAAAAGAACTCTTTCATAACATAAGATGTATAATAATTTACTGTTCATAACTGTTTTTTCTAGGTATAAACTTTTTCTTTTACTCTCACTGTTTACGCTTTACAAAGACAATAAAGAAAGTCAATTAATCTACTATGAAAGAATCATTAAACTAGTAAGAGGGAATTACCTTAACTTCATATTGATCAGATGAAATATTGAATGCCGTAGAAATTAAAGTGTACAATACATTGATTTCTTTCCAATTCAATAATCTCGTTCATTGTATACATATATGTGACAAATAATTGCTCAAAATTGTTGTACATGTACAAATAGGGATTGTACATAGAAAGGCCATTTAGAATGTTCACACAATTACACATTTTTCGATAAGAAGATGTGCTACCCCTCCCCTCGTCTTTGATTTTGTATATCTACCTACATATAAAATAAAATAACCGCCATTTGCAATAATGAGACCAACGCCTTGATACTCCATGGACGTACACATTACACAGTCTACTGTCGACGGCATAGTCAAATCAGTCAACATTATGATAGCATTATAATAGAGCGCGAGGTCTAAACCGACTATTTGATTCAAATTACATTTTGGCACAGGCTTTCAAGGCAGGGACACTGAAAGGACTGCATCCGGGAGTTTTAAAGTTCCGACATTCGATGAACCGTCAACTCGTTACTATTCGGGCAAAGAGGTGCCCCGAATATCCTAATTATTCGGCAGCGAGGTAACCAAATATCCTTCTATTAAATATGAGCTGTGGCAACGGGACCAGGCAAGAGCAGATGATAATGATTTATATGGTATAATTTTATTTCCACTTGACCTAATAACAATCTAAACTGTTTGGGTTTTGTTAGTTTGTTAAACTCCACATTTCATCTATAAAACTGAAATTTACTCCCATGTCTCATGGAAGATGTAAAGCCTTTCAAGAGTGCAGAAAGCAATCTCTCCCGTCTTGAATTCTTGCAAAAAGCTATTATAATATGGGCTAATTATCTCGAAATCAGTGAGAATGCTTTTGATGTATTTGAGCTCTTTTGTGTACTTGACGATGCTCAGTAGACGCTGATGTTCTTGAACCCATGCAATGATAACTGAATTATCCTGACACACAGCAGGGTAAGCGTCTTCATCATCTGTCCTGATGCTATGAATGATAGTACCAGACACATCGTTGATTACGAGTACCTTGTTACAACTACTTTTAACGACAATCGCTTGACTAGAAGTCATCGCAAATATCTGCGTTAGTTCAAACCCGTTACACGATATCTCTCTAATTGCCTTCCCACCTTCTGGCTTAAATACCTGTATTTTCTCGCATTCCTCGTAACCTATGAAGATTAGCCCGTCCTTGCCTACAGTGAGACCGCCAAATGTACCGTTCGCAGCATCCATTGTCTCAAACGTTACATCAAACTTTTCACAACGCTCTGTGTACAAGGAAATTCTGTTATTAGTGTCGCGTATGATGTATCTACCATCAGGCATGAAGTGTAAGGCACAAACTTTAACGGATTTCAGAACGGTATCTTGTATGATGCCCTCAGAAGAATATGTGACTATTCCTCCCTCGTAATAACAAACAGCCATCTCATTGTTTGATGATATCACCATCGCGCACATTCTGCTTCCAACAGGCAGCGGATCTTCCGTGCGCAGAACCCATTGGGACTTCTTTTGTCTTAGCTGGCCCAACTGGAGTCCATCCGATCTCTGACTCTTGAAGCTAATTCTTTCACCTTCCTCAGCAGTTCTTCTGGGCAGCTTCTCATCTGGCCCAAGCAGGCTTAGAAGCTCTTCCAGTTGTAGACACCTCGCTTTATGTGAGGTCACAGCCTCTGTCTGGAGTGGAAAATTAAGACCATTACTAACCAAGTCCAGTGCTTTCTTAATCTGGTCTCTCTGCTTACGACCCGACTTCTCCATGTCTCCCAATGAAGTATTGAGATTCCCTAGCTGACCGTGCTCAACTTCATTTTCCAACACCTTTTTTCTTTTCTTCAACTTCTGAACTGATTCCTCAAAATTCTTACCTATTTCATTCTTGCGTTGTTCCTGTACGTTATGCACCCTTTTACGTTGGTCTGTAACGAATGTAACATACTTGTCAAACTCACAAATCTTTGCATCCGCTTTAGACGCAAGATCCTCGACGTTATTCTTTTGCGCAGTTTCATGTACGTCTGCTTCCAAGATATTGTGAGCATTCATTGTATGCTCTAATGTGCCACATTTGAAGCAGACGTACTTGTTACAGTCGAGACAAAAGCATTCTTCATCGTAGTTCGGATGTTTTTGACATTTGTTCCATTTTTTTTGCAATGATTCGTCTTCTTGATTACGGTTGGAATGGCCCTGGGTCTCCACATCTTCAACAAGTGATCTGACTGTTATGTTTGGTTGCAGTCTACCCACGTCTCCACCAGGAACCGAAGTCTCCCCCCTGCAAGTAGGACACAATATAACGTCTTTGTTCCGATGGGACTCCGGGAGAAACTCAAGACAACCCTTGCAGAAGGTATGGGAGCAGGTCAGGATCTTGGGATCCTTGAAGAAGCTTAGGCAGACAGGACACTCTAGGTTCTTATGGACAGCCTGCGTCAAGGAAGTAGCCATCATTGTTGACTACTCAAACACATGACCTGTGAAAAAAAGCGCATCGTTGAATTAAATGTTCAAATCAATAAAAAGTGGCTTATGTTTTGTAGACATGGCTAGAATTGCGATGAAAATGTGAAAATATAATGCAATACATGATTAATAGGGCTTACCCGGTACATCATCATGAAATTACTTTACACTACTACTTTAGAACTTACCTTACTAATTATTTCGAACGGCGAATACGCTTTCAGTAATAAGAGGCGTATGATCGTGTTTCATTCAGCAATGCAGTTGGATGAGTATGATTTTGTGTTATCGTGTGGGATTTCCCACTGACATTCATAGTAAGAAGTAGTATGTTTAACCTTTGTACTGTTTGATAACGGTCATATGTATTTGTATAATTCACTTCTGCCATACTCGAGTTACGCGTACCTAATTATCTGTTATTCAATGTGCGATGTGTACTTTGAAACTCAACTTGGTGAAATATCTAAGCACATTGTTAGGAACATCATAGTGCTGTATCCCGCATATGTTGCCAGTATCATCTCACCTCTCTTTTCATTTCCTCCATCTCTTTTTCTTCCATTCTGATCTCTCACATCCTAATCTTCCTCTTGTACACTATGCTTGTTTCTCCTCTCTACCACCTCTCCCTCCATCTCGTTTTCTTCCATTCTGATCTCTCACACCCTAATCTTCTTAGCCAAAGACACACCACCCTTGCAGCAGACAACATTCCTGCTTATAGACCCTTTCTACCACACTCGATACCTTCCGTACAATTTCAACCATGGTCAGTTTACAAGGAACTGTCCAAAACGCATGTTGGAAAAAGTGGCGGTCCAGATGGAATATCCCCACGTTTGATCCGTGAATTCGCCGTTGAACTCAGCTCCCCATTATGCCACATTTTCAATTCCTCCTTTGAGCAAGGGATAGTTCCAAGTCGTTGGAAGAAATTAATTATTGTTCCAGTTCCAAAGGAAAACCCGCCTACCTTGCAGAAGCTGCGACCTATAGCCCTAACGGACTTTTTTGCAAAGCTCCTCGAACTGTTTGCTTACAAATGACTCATGGCAGACATCTCCCCTGCAATCGACTCTCAGCAATTTGACAACCGCTCTGGCCTATCAACAAGCCACTACCTTTTGAACTTGATCGAATACTTGCATTCCAATGCTGACAAGTCCGGATCAATCACAACAGTGGTACTTACAGATTTCTCTAAAGCATTTGACTTAGTTGACCACAATGTCGCAATCAATAAGGTGTTCACCATGGGTACAAGACCATCCCTCTTCCCGTGGGTATGCAGCTTTCTCACAGAGCGTACCCAACAGGTTCGCTACAAGGACCAACTCTCGATGACCCTTACCACGTCGGCAGGGGTTCCTCAAGGCACCCGTCTCGGACCGCTCATATTTTTGGCTGTTGTCAACGACGCACTTCAGACGTCAGATTGCCACCGATGGAAGTATGTTGACGATCTCACAGTGACCGAAACTCGCCGAGTGAACTCCTCATGCAACCTCGACACGACCCTCTCTTCCTTTGAACAATGGTGCGAGGAATCGAATATGCGCCTCAATCCCACCAAATGTCAGGTCATGCAAATCTCCTTTTCGCGTCGCCAACTGCCTCCACCCGAGATAAAGCTTCTTGATCAACTCATACCAGAAAGTCAGCAGGTAAATTTGCTTGGCGTGATCGTGAGGAACGACCTTCGTTGGACAGATCACGTCAATTATATCACATCCAGAGCCGCAAGAAAGCTCTATATCTTGAGGATGCTCAAACGTTTTGGTATGCCTACAATATACCTCCTCACCGTATTCACCTCATACATCAGGCCGATCCTTGAGTATTATTGTGTAGTGTGGCACTTCTCCCTCACCTTGCACCAAGAGAACCAATTAGAACGTATCCAGAAGCGTGCCCCTCGGACCATACTAGCCGGGGGGTTCGAGTCCTATCAACGTGCTCTCAGCGCTTGTAACCTGGTATCATTCAAAGAAGGAGAGAGGATCTCTGTCGGGACTTTGCCACTAAGCTTTTCAAGAACTTTCGCCATTGGCTACCGGAAAGCCAATCATCAAATAGACAATTAAGACATAGTAACCGGTTTTACGAGAATTGAAGTGTAGGACACAACGTTACAAAAATAGCGCAATGCCACAAATAGATTGAGGGCGCCATTGTGCTGACCACACTGAATTTGAATGTGTGCTGTAAACATAAGTAATTTCATCTTTTTTGCATGAAATTCTTCAGATTAATGGATTGCAATCTTTGCTACAGTGTTTTCACCAACGATCTATGTGTTTTTCATCGTATATGAATTGTCGTACGGACTACAATGAGTTTTTATATGATCTGCTTTCTTGCGACACTGATCGCGTGTTTGGAGAATGGACTGCCATTTGACAACATGCCGAATACGTCGGCTAGC
This sequence comes from Strongylocentrotus droebachiensis, assembly GCA_035222895.1. NCBI lineage: Eukaryota > Metazoa > Echinodermata > Echinoidea > Camarodonta > Strongylocentrotidae > Strongylocentrotus > Strongylocentrotus droebachiensis. The sequence goes on from JAVYIG010004463.1 coordinate 55,980, forward strand.
CAACATCGTGAATATAGGCCTAGCACAGCCCATGTACAACTGGAATCCGAGAACGCCTTTATAAGTAAGCACATCCCAGTTACCCAGTATAGTAGTCAAGAATTACTGAGAATAAGGGACTATGGTGTAAGAGTTGCTGTTACTTCGAATGTTCATGAAACTATTAAATCCCTATGAATTTTGCGACGACGTTGACGTTATTGTTGGTTACCGTCCATTGAAATCAGTTACACATAGGATTGTTGACACGTCGAACCTATCAAAAATACCTATGAGGACAAATAGATATCCAGTAAGTTTGCCAACTTTTTTTTCTGAATAATGCGAGGTCGCTTAATAAAAATTTGACGAATTTGAAGCTATTGTGATTGACAATGGTTATGACATTGTGGCTGTGACTGAGACTTGGTACAAAGATGACCTACCACTTGAATATGTATTAATACCAGGTTATAATGTTATATCCAAGGCAAGGATTAATCAAACTGGAGGAGGAGTGGCTATTTATGTTAGGGATTCTATGAACATGAGCCATGTCCCAGAAATTGAAGTTCCACTCGAACTTGAGGTAATCTGGGCTAAAGTGCGACCAGCTCGTCTCCCACGCTGTGTATCTGAGATCTATATTGCTGTCATTTACTACCCAAAGCAAGATCAAGCAATCGCACAACGGGTGATTGGACACATTGAGAGTACAATAGACAATATCCTCACAAATCACCCTAATGCTGCCTTTGTTGTCCTGGGTGATTTCAACCAACTGAATGTTGACCAATTACTTTTGAACAAGAAGCCGACGCGGGGAAACAATATCTCGGACAAAATAGTGACAAACATAGCATCGTTGTATGAAGATGTTGAGATCTGTGCTCCAATTGGCAACAGCGATCACTCAACCGTGGTATGGAGGCCCCGTGAATCACACCCCCCACCAAATAGAACGTTCGTACGAACAAAAAGACCCATGAAGGACAGCAGCATCCGGGCTTTTGGTAGATGGTTGTGTGAACACGACTGGGCCGAACTGGACCAATCGGAAGACGTCGGAGCGGAGTGTAGCGTTTTTTACACTACACTCAATACAGCAATAGACACGTACTTTCCTGTTTGTTCTGTCAAGTGCCATATAGCTGACAAACCATGGATGAATCCATAAATTAAAGTAATGATACGTAAACGTCAAGCGGCATTCAGCGATGGAAACACAACACTCTCTCGCCATTGGAGCAACAAAATAAAACGGGAGATTAAAGATGCCAAACGTGTATATTACACAGAACGCATCCAACGTCTGAAGAAAAGTGACCCAGCTGGCTGGTACAGGGGAATACGCACTATGACTACTGGTAAACGACAATTAAGGCATCAGCATTCGTATTCCAGATGTGGACAGTGATGACCATGTTACCATTGCCAATAGAATTAATGGGCAGTTAGACAGAACCAAGTTACCGTCATACCTACCTGCGCGTCCATGTCCATTGCTAGAGCCATGGGAAGTATTCAGAGAACTCAAAGCAGTTAACCCTTCAAAGGCTTGTGGCCCTGACGGAATATCCGGGCGCCTGATAAAGGAGTTCGCATTGGAACTATGTGTGCCGCTGACAAAGATTATTAACTCATCTTATCAAAGCGGCCGTATCCCCTTGCAATGGAAGCGAGCTACTGTTGTACCAGTTCCGAAGTCAACACCAGCTACCCTTGAGGCGATCCGCCCAATTTCACTAACGGACCAGTTCGCCAAAGTAGCTGAGAGCGTTATTGCAAAATGGACAATGCAGGATATGAATTCGTACCTTGACCAACAGCAATTTGGAAACGGGAAAGGTCTATCTACTGTCCATTGTCTTGTTGACATTCTTCACCATCTATGTCTGAACTCGGACAAACCAAAAACAACATCCACTTTGATACTAACTGACTTCAGCAAAGCGTTCGATCGCATCGATCAAAACATAGCTGTAAAAAAGCTTTTGTCTCTCAATGTGAACCCGTCTCTTGTCTTGTGGATATCAAACTTCTGATGGGTAGACGTCAGTGTGTGAGGTACAACACAGCCATATCTGAATGGACTGAAATCTCTGCCGGTGTTCCCCAAGGCACAAAACTCGGCCCAATTGTGTTTTTAGCCATCATCAATGATGCTTCCTGAGACATTGTCGATCCCATTAGGAGGTACAAATATGTGGATGACCTCACTCTCCTGGAGTGTCGTGATCAAAGGAAGGACTCCAACATCCAATCAGCCGTAACATCGTTGAGAGATTGGTCACATCGCAATCAAATGAGACTTAACCCCCAGAAATGTATATTTATGGAAGTGTGCTTCATGAGAGATGCCCCTCCCCCTTCAACTGTTGTCCTTGGAGATGGAGTGATAGCGCAACAGCAGAGTGTAAAACTCCTTGGAGTGTTCATTCAGCAGAACCTCAAGTGGGACCAACAGGTAAATGAGATGCTGAGGAAAGCAAATGGAAAACTCCATATGCTCCGACTACTGAAGCATCACAACGTCCCCACAAGTGATCTCCTGACCGTCTTCAACAGTTATATAAGACCAACGGTTGAATACGCCGTCCCTGTTTGGAATCCAGGGCTCACCAAGGAACACGTCCGAAAACTTGAGAACATCCAGAAAGGGGCACTGAAAATCATCCTTGGACGTGAATTCACACATTATGATGACGCTCTCACCCTGCTGAATATATGTACCCTTGTTGATCGACGAAAACAGATCTGTCTTCAATTTGCTAAGGAACTGAACAAACCAACAGGACCCTGCCCTCACCTGATGCCTCAAGCACCGGAAACTGCCTTTCAAATGAGACTAAGAAAGAGACTGAAAGTCCCGCAAATGAAATTCAGAACAAACAGGCTCAGGGACAGCCCTATCCTATATTCAGTAAACATGTTAAATGAACTCTAAGTAAGCATGTCAAGTGAACTCGAACTCTAAGTAAACATGTGAAATGAACTCTAAGTTAACGTAAAGAAAATGTTGAATAATTTTGTCCCCTTCTTTTTCATGTAACTGAGATGTAACTGTCAAAGCTCCCTTTAGCATGTTTTGTATCAGTATGTTTTGCGGTCGACACTCAGCCAGATTGTGTATGTGTGCATGCATGTGTGTGCACATGGGGGGGGGGGGGGGGGGGGGTGGGATGAGTCATAGATACACTGTTATTTTCTCTGTGGAGGAAGGTTAAACACTATTCAGGCAATATGTTGTTTTTGTTTCTTTTTCTTTACTTTCCTTTCTTATTCTTCTTCCCCTTTTCTTGTTCTCCTATTTTTATTCTTGTTCTTCTCCTTCTTTTTCTCCTGTTCCCTTTTCCCCTTCTTCTTCATCTTCTTCCTACACCTTTTTTTACTAAACTTTCTTTACCGTATGACTTACCAACATTTAAAATTGAAACTTTAAACTTATATCCTACTACTCCACAGTATTATCATAATAACAATAATATCAATTTTTGATGCAGTCTGAATATATGCAATATGTTTTTGAATTTATATTTCCCAATGTATTTTAAACGTTTGTACAAATGTATTTATGTCATTTTTTAAAAGGAATATTTGTAAAATCATCGCAATTCGGCTATGCCGCAATGATGTTTTTCATTAACAAACCAGTTATCTATCTATCTATCTATCTCAATTATCAAACTGTTGGACTCTAATGCTGAAAACCTGAAATTAAAGTTTTAGAACACACACAATAGTGATTTGCAGATGAACGTTGCCTGTAAACATGGAAATGTATTTTCTCTTTTGCCCCAAAATTACTTTTTTTGTAAATCAATTCCTTTGAAGTGGATTCCCACTAACGTGGATGAAATAACCTTTTTCCAATCACATTTGTAATGTTTTAATTTGTATTATATTAAACCAGATCTGTGTTCGTGTTCATCTCTCTCTTTGTTCCTCTTCACCCCTCGCTCTCTCTCTCTCCCCTCTCTCTCTCTCTCTCTCTCTCGCTCTCTCTCTCTTCCTTCCCTTCTCTCTCCACTCCCTCTTCCTCAACTTTCCTTTCCTTTTCTCCTTATTTTCCAGCTCCACATTTTTCCTTTATTTCTTTCTTCCCTTTTTGAGTTTTAGTGAGTTTTTTCATCGAATTATTTTTAAATAATAAATTGTAAATATGATGTTTTTTTTTATATATATTTAAACCAAATATCTGTAAATCATGCATGCAATTCAGCCATTGGCTGCGATATGTTGATGAATAAATACCTTACCTTACCTTACCTTGTACACTATCCCACTATGCTTGTTTCTCCTCTCTATATTACCTCTCACTCCCCCTTGTTTTCATTTTTACCTCATCTCTGCTCAATTCTTGCTCCCTTCGACTTTCTCTCATTCTCCCTACAATTTCCTTCTTCTGTTTTTGCTTATCTCTGCTCCCATTTCCTTTGCTTTCTTATTTCTAAATATCTGCTATGTTTTTTTGCTCCCCTGTCCATGAAATGTATGTTACCGTGCTTCGTTATCTTTAACCAAGAAGGATCCTCCTTGGTTTAACCATGTAGTAGGTCCATGTTCTATCTGTGGTGTGTTTTCTATTTCCTTTTTACTTTGACATGTACATGTATTGCTATATTAAATCAATCATATTCATGCATGTCTATACATGTCTGTTTTGTAATTTGCTATTCTCTTTTGTGATTCTATGTCAATATGATGTATGTTTGACACGTCTTATTTTTATAGAACAGGTTAAGAATGCTTTTTATACCAATTGTACTTTGTATTGTGCATGACCGATAAATCAAACTGATACTGAAACTGATGATCGAGGAATATGTTTGCATTGTGTAAGCTATTGTTCAGATAACTCCCTCTCTTTATCTGATTAGTGCGGCCCCAATAGTCTTATTTTTAATTTTTTTATTTATTGAAATATATTTATTCAGGATAACAAGAATCAGATATACATTGTAGATACAAAATCTGTTTTACATCATGGTCCTGAACAGGATAAAAATGTAGTAGACGGAAATATAAATAATGAATATCACTAAAGCTCACAAGCAAGGGTAAGAACAGTATAAAACTAACATATATACAAATAATAAGCATTAAAAGTAGTAAAAAGCACAAAACAAAAAACAAAAACGATAATGCAATAATTGAAATTAACAGCGGAAAAAACATCAAATCACTTTAAAGGCATTAAAATATCACCCCAAAAAACAAAAACAAAAACAAATAGAAGAGGAGAAAAGATATAAGGAAATTGGTAGAAATTAAAGAACAAAAGAGAACAAGAAAGAAAGAGGGGGAGAGAAATTGTAGAGCGAGAGAGAGAGAGAGAGAGAGAGAAATAAGCCATGTCAAGAGCAGTAAATGAATCAGCATTGTATCACACAGGTTTAACAAATTTGTCCTTGTACATACGTTTAAAAACATCAATAGATTTAGCATTTTGAAAAGCAGAAGGTAAACTATTCCAGATTTTACCTTCAGCATATCTAAAACAATTCTTAAAACATTCAAGATTAGGCTTGGGTAAAACAACATTCAGCGTATTGGCAAGTCTAAACCGTGTCTGTCAAAAACCATTTTCACTTCATTGCATAATCGTACTGGGGCTTTTCCATGAATACAGTTGTACATTATACATGCTAAAAAATAGTTCCGTCTAGTATCAATGGATTGCCATTTTAATGAATTCATTATATTCAAGCTATTTACATCATAATCAAAGTTCCCTACGACAATACGTGCAGCTCTGTTCTGTAGTCTTAAAAGAATATTTCTGTTTTGTAAAGAACAGTTTCCCCATACGGAACAAGAATAATCTAAGATTGGCTGTATGGTACATTTGTATATTTTATTCAGAATGGAGGAGCTTAACAAATTACTGAGCTTTCTCAAAGTAAAAATCTTATAACTTAATGATTTGGTAAGATATTTAATGTGGATATCCCAAGATAATCTATCATCAATTTCAATCCCTAAATACCTGATACTTCTTACTTGTTCTATTTCAAAGCTAATCATTTAGTTGCTTGCATTAGGATTCAGATATAAACCATGTACAAATGAAATGGCACTCTTAAATTTGTTACCTTTTTCTCAATAGATCCCTTCTCTCACTCTTTTTCTCTCTGTCGTCTTCCCCAACTTGTCAATTCTCATATTTCTTTCTCTGTCTTTATAATCGCATTTTGTTGGTGGTGTTTATTATCAATTTGAGGTGCAACATGTGTAACAATTTTTCTTCATTTCTTATCCGAATGTTTTGTTCCTAGTCAATTTTGGTGACTGTATTGTCTTCTTTTATATAATTGTTAACAATGCAAGTATGTACATTTTGAATGTATAAGTCGTTGGACTGACTTACAAGGAATTTTTTAACAAATCTAGCAAAATTAATGAATGAATTAGGTAATTAATTATAAATGTACATGAAGAAAAAAGAGATAGAGGAAGGTAAGGGAATTAGGAATTGTACAGAAAAGGGCTATTTAGAATGTTAACACAATTCACAATTTTTACGCATTTTCCAGTAAACAACTATAATGGGTTTATACAAATAAATGATGTCCTAAATTATAACAAATGTCCTTTAAACAAAGAACACAAAATATCTGTATATAGAATTATGCCTTCACCATCATTACCAATATATGAATTAATTGATTGCCTATGTATAGTATCTTGCATAATTTAAAACACACATTTCCAGATACTTTGAAATATTTTGAGAACAATAATTTGCTTAAGTACGTTGCCACTACCATGAACACTAGGGGAATCTTATGAGTATTACACATAGCATTTGAAGGAGGCAGCTGCTCATCCCACATAATAGCGGGAATGCATGACTGTGTATAATATTTGCAGTGTATGCTTTCATTCGATTAGAAGGTGTGCTACCCCCTCCCCTCCCCGTCTTTGATTTTGATTATCTACCTACATCAGTCTATAAAATAACCTCCATTTGCAATCATGAGAGCAACATCTTGATAATTCATACGAGTAAACGTTACATAGTCTAATGTCAATAGCATAATGAAATTGGTCAACATTATATAAAACGCATTATATATAGTAAAGCGGAGTCTAGACCTACTGTTTGATGTAAATAACATTTCGGTACATGCTTGCTTACAAAGCAGGGGCATTGCATGACAGGGCTTATACATACGGTGGATTTTTAAACTACCGACATTCGATGAACCATTATCTGATATTTATTCGAGCAAAGAGGTGCCACTAATATTATAATTGTTGGACAGCTAGGTACCCAAATATCCGCCTATTCAACAACGAGGTGCCTGAATATATATTTTTTATCTGTGTATGTTTGGTGACTATAATGAGCTGCGACAAGGGAGACCAGGCGAGAATAAATAATGTTTACATGGGGGATTCTTTCCATTTGACCGAATAACAATCGTAAATGTTTAGGTTTTGAAAGTTTGTTATACTCCACGTTAATTGCGTCTAGCTGAACAACTGATATTTACTCCCATGTCTCATGAAAGATGTAAAGCCTATTAAGAGTGCAGAAAGCAATCTCTTCAGTCTTGAATTCTTGCAAATAGTACATGGGATTCAATTCTCTCTTTATCCTGAAATCAGTGAGAATGTTTTTGATGTATTTGAGCTCGTTTGTGTACTGAACGATGCTCAGCAGACCCTGATCGTGCTTAACCCATGCAATGATAACTGAATTATCCTGACAAACAGCAGGGTAAGGGTTTTCATCATCCTTGCTGATACTATGAATGATAGCACCAGACACTTCGTTGATCACGTGTACCTTACTACCATCCTTAACCACAATCGTTTGACTGGATGTCATCGCAAACATCTGCCCTGGTTCAAATCCGTCACACGTTATCTCTCTAATTGCCTTCCCACCTTCTGGCTTAAATACCTGTATTTTCTTGCATACTTTGTAACCTATGAAGATTAGCCCATCTTTGCCTACAGTGAGACCGCCATCCCCACTATACTCATCATTCATTGTCTCAAACATTACATCAAGCTTTTCACAACGATCTGTGTACACGAAAATTCTTCTACCTCTCCCCCTGCCTCTCCCTTTCCCCTTCCAATCACCCCTCCGATTCCCCCTCCCCCTGTCATTATTGTCGATAATAACATATCCACCATCAGGCATGAAGTGTAACGCATGAACCTGAACATCTTTTAGAACGGTATCTTGTACGATGCCCTCAGAAGAATATATGACTATTCCTCCCATGTAAAAACCAACAGCAATCTCATTGCTCGGTGATATTGCCATTCCGGTTATGCAATCATCAACAGGCAGCGGTTCTTCCGTGCGCAGAACCCATTTGGACTCCTGTTGTCTTAGCTGGCCCAACTGGAGTCCATCCAATCCCTGAGGCCTGAAACAAATTCCTTCACCTTCATCAGCAATTCGTATTGGCAGCTCCTCATTGGGCTCAATCTGGTGAAGAAGCTCTTCAAGCTGTTGAAACCGCGCTTTATGTGAGTCCAGAGCTTCTGTCTCGAGAGGAAAATTTAGACCATTCTTAACCAACTCCAGATCCTTCTTAACCTTGTCTATCTGTTCACGATTCGACTTCTCCATGTCTCCCAATGAAGTCTCAAGTTTTTCTAGCTGACCATGCTCAACTTCCTCTTCCAATACCCTCTTTCTTTCCTTCAATTTCTGAACTGATTCCTTAAAACTCTCATCTATTTCATCCTTGCGTTGTTTCTGTACGTTGTGCACCCTTTTACGCTGGTCTACAACGAATAAAGCATAATTGTCAACCTCGCGTATCTTTGCATCCGCTTTAGATGCAAGTTCCTCAACGTTATTTGTTAGCTCAGTTTCATGTTCACCTACGTCGAGGATAGTGTGAGCATCCTTTGCATGCTCGAACAAGCCACACTTGCAGCACACGTACTTGTTGCAGTCGATGCAAAAACATTCTTCAAGGTAGTTCGGATGTTGTTTACATTGGCTCCATTTTATTTGCATTGGATTGCCTTCCTTACGGTGGGAATGACTCTTGGTCTCCATATCTTCAACAATCGATCTGACATTTATGTTTGATTGCAGTGTACCCACGTCTCCACCAGGAACCGAAGTCTCCCCCCTGCACGCAGGACACAACAGAACGTCTATGTCCCCATGGGACTCCAGGAGAGACTCAAGACAACCCTTGCAGAATGTATGGGAGCAGGTCAGGATCTTGGGGTCCTTGAAGAAGCTCAGGCAGACAGGACACTCCAGGTTATCTGCAGCCTGCTTCGATGAAGTAGCCATCGTTGACAACGCAAGCAGACGACCTGTGAAAAAAGACACATCGGTAAATTAATTGGCTAACTCAATTAAAATGGCTTAAATGTTGTAATTAATAATAATGATATAGAGTTAAACAGTGAAAATGTGAAAAACATAATGGAATACATGATTCATAGGGTTTACCCGGTCCAACATCATGTAATTACTTTACACTACTATTTTAGAACTTACGTTACGAATTATTTCGAGCGGCGAATACGGTTTTAGTAAGAGGCGTATATGCTTCATTCAGCAAAGCCGCTTTTATGAGTATGATTTTGTGTTATCATGTGGGAATTTCCACTGAAATTCATAACAGGAAGTAAAATGTTTAACCTTTGCATTGTTTGATTACGGTCATGTGTATTTGTATAGTTCACTAATGCCATACTCGAGTTACGAGTACCTAATTATCTGTTATTCAATGTGCGATGTGTACTTTGAAACTCAACTTGGTGAAATATCTAAGCACATTGTTAGGAACATCATAATGCAGGCTGTATCCCGCATATGTTGCCACTCTCATCTCACCTCTCCTTTCCTTTCCTCCGTCTCTCTTTCTTCCATTCTGATCTCTCACATCCTAATCTTCCTCTTGTACACTATGCTTGTTTCTCCTCTCTCAGTACCACCTCTCCCTCCATCTCGTTTTCTTCCATTCTGATCTCTCAAATCCTAATTTTCCTCTTGTACACTGAGCTTGTTTCTCCTCTCTTTAACCTCTCACTCCCTCATGTTTCCATTTTTACCTCATCTCTGCTCAATTCTTGCTCCCTTCGACTTTCTCTCATTCTCACTACAATTTCCTTGTTCTGTTTTTGCTTATCTCCGCTCCTATTTCCTTTGCTTTCCTATTTCTAAATATCTGCTATTTTTTCTAGCTCCCCTGTCCATGAAATGTATGTTACTCTGCTTCGTTGTCTTTAACCAAGGAGAATCCTCCTTGCTTTAACCATGTAGTAGGTCCATGCTCTATCTGTGATGTGTTTTCTATTTCCTTTTTACTTTGACATGTACATGTATTGCTATAATAAATCAATCATATTCATGTCTATACATGTTTGTTTTGTAATTTGTTATTCTCTTTTGTAATTCTATGTCAATATGATGTTTGCTTGACACGCCTTATTTTTATGGAACAGCTAGAGAATGCTTTTTATATCAATTGTACTTTGTACTGTGCATGACCGATAAATCAAACTGATACTGAAACTGATGATCGAGGAATGTGAACGCATTGTGTAAGGTATTGTTCAAATACTGTCTGTCTGCTGTGTGTACTAAATAGTCTGGAGATTTTTGGGGTCCGCCCCCCCCCCCCCCAATAGAATGTCACGTACCCCCCCTTCCCGGACTGAGAGACCTTGGGATTGGAAGGGATGACGAAATTTCAGAAATCATGTCGAGTTCGACAAATTAAAATAAATTTCGCCCCCCCCCCCTTTCAATTTACATGCAGGCTCACCCGCCGCTGTATTATACATTTTCCTTTCCAATTTGTCCGGCAATTTTCTTGCTAGACCTGAGAAGGCGTATGATCTAAATAAACAAACAAATAAATAAATAGAATAAATAACTCAAGATTATAATAGAACATTTATCTGATATATTGAGTGCTCCGATGTCATTTATAATGCTATTCAGGGCAAACTCTTACCTGTGCGCGAAGTTTGATATTTTAAAAGTGAAGATATTTTTAATGTTCTCACAATTGAAATAAAAACCGATGGATAAAACGCTGTGTATCATACACTAAGACCGATGGATAATATGGAGGGACCCCCCCCCCCCACCCCTCAACCTTTAGAAAATGTTGATTTTTTAAAAAGTTATATGTTCCCTGATCTTAGGACATAATGCCAATAAATTCAGAGTTAATATGGGACCTGAAAGTAACATATTTGCCGACAACAATTAAAAATTGCCAATATAACATTTGAGCGGGATAGTAAGAACCTACAGCTTGGCAGGGTGTTGAAGTCGTAATATAAACCTAATCATTAACACCCTAATTTAAAAAACACCGTGGTGAAACGATCGATTTCTCTTTATAAGCGAAGAGTATATCATAAAAACCATCAGCATAATCAGTAATTAATACTCCCCGTTAATTCCATTAAACAAAACTGTCTCACAATTAATTATCATCCTCTCTGCTTGCTTTTCGTGATATTAACATGTTGCTTGATGTGGAGGAGGAATAACAAATGCTAATGAATTGTTGGTGAGCCCCACCCCCCCCCCCCCCCATAATCTGAAAAACGATCTTCTGCCCTAGCGGCTTTTGATTTCAATTATTTGATTGAGTTCCTCATTTAATTACAATAATTTTGAGTTGAACAAGAGAGTCACCAAACCTATTCCAAAACGGCAGCTCAATGCCCTCCGAAAATGTAATGGTCTACTGCCATCTACTGCCGCCCTTTATCACAGTTTTATGATGATTTCTTCAAAATATCGCCCTACGTACTCGTACTCTCAACTGATTTCACTCAAAATCGGTACTTTAGTGACAATTGATGACACCTAAATAGCAGTAAAATACATTTTCAACTTACTGATGTTAAAAAGAATAATTTAAACATTCGAATTGTAAGTCTAGTGTCAACTTTGCCGATCAGCCCAATCGGTCATATTGTGTGCAGTCTATGCAATATTGTGTGGTTTGTATATTTGTGTATAATACCTGCCTCACAGCATAGTATGCAGTGCTAAAGGTCAATACGCATTAGCATTGACTCTCTATCCTTTGCTGGAGCGGTTTAGGCTAAGGTTTTGAATGAGACAAACTTTTAAGATAACTTAAAAGTAAGATATATTACAAAATATTTAAATTACTCATCTGACCTGCTGTTGAAAAATGTCATCAGAAGTATTGATAAGATATTCCCAAAACTATTTCATATATTTTGCGATTACAACTCATAAACATGCAAGTCGAACACGTTGACCAACTCAGAGGGTACTGTGTATATCTTTTTAACGACAGAAGAGAGTCCAAAGATAATTCCCTTTTCAGTAAAGACTGCCTCCTCCTTGGTAAGAGTAATGGGTAGTGCCGTAGCTACGGGGGGGGGGGGGCATGAATGGCTAAAAAAGAGAAAAAAATAAGGTGAGACCGAGGGGAAAGATTAAGGGCGAGGAAGATGAACGTGAGATAACAAATTATAAGGAGATAGTTTGCTAGAGAATGCTCTTCAAACATTAAACTTTTATGTGAACGCACATTTAACAACAGATGCAAAGTGAATGTCCTGTGATAAATTTGGGTTCGGAGAGGCGCGAATTTTTTAATTTTTTAAAAGGGTGCCGTGATAAAAAAAAAACAGAATGAAAAACACTGATCTAATTTCAGCTTCCTCTCTTCGGTAAGTCTTTGTTAGGATCCATACATGACTGTTATGCGATTAGTAACAGTATTAAAGGGCACTGCAACCTTTTTGTAATAAGTTCAGAATAAAAATGGCGAAGTTTGAAATAGAACCGCCCAATAATAAGAAAGTTGGGAATTTTTGAAATATGAGATCCCTAAAGCTATGCGAATCTCAAACTAGCTATTTGGTCAGTGGATTGTGACGTATTCATGGACAACTCTTCCGTTTGTCGTGTAATAAAATATCAATTTTTAGAATTTTTCTCTAAACGTGAAAGTCCCTTCTCCCTTGGGGCACTCCTCAAATATATATTATTGACAGCATAATACCGTATGTCCTCTAGAGAGAAGAGACCCTCTCGAGTCCTACATTTTGAAGAAGAAAAAAAAAACGCATAAATATTTTAGATAGTTTGGTTGTTGGAACAAATGGGGAGTCATCACAGTGAGATTACCGATTAAGCCACTTTGAAGTTCCCTCTATACAACTTTTAAAAATTCATAACTTATTTGTTCGATTTCGTTCAAAGTTCAAAAAGTGTGCTTCTCTAAATTTTCTGCTTTCTATTAAACGAGTTTGATATCAAAATCAGCAACTTCCTGGAAAATTTTGGCCAGTGTAGGAAAAGTTAATGTCCTTTTGTCAATGACGAAGAAAAGGCAAGTAGATCGAGTTTAAAGGCCCTCAGTATTTGATGAAAAGTCAGAAACGAAACTGTTTGTCGTTAGATGTAAATAATGCTGAAGACAGTTTGACAGATAATTTGAAGGAGAGTCTTTACTTTTTGTATTTATTAAATTTATTTCTCAAAACTCCAGTTATTTTGATCCAAAAATCTAAAATCAGCATTGCTTTTTTCCAGAACAAAACTAAATACTTCAACAATAAAAATTAATATTTTTAACATTTTATTATACATGATTGAAATTATCAGTTTTTATTAAAACACACAATACACGTCCAACCCTCACCCTTCCTTTCCTCCTCTCTAACTCCTTGGACTTATCCCCCTACCCTCTCCCCTCTTCTTCCTGATGGCTGATATTCACGCTTGCCGTTATAACCGCTCACATAATATCATAAGAATATCATCAACAAAAGCTTATATATACCTCCTGCATGGATTCTTTAAAATCAATACTTTTGATTACTCGGTCTTTCACTTCTTTTGGATTTTTTTTTCTCACAACAATGACACAGGACAAAGAACAACTTTCTGGAAATTTCAGTGATCAAATTCATATTTCCAGTTTATTTCTTCTAATGAAATTGAACAGAAATTCGTAACATAATTTGAATGGAAGATGATAACTGACATAATTCCATGATAATAATAATAATCATGATTTTATGGCTAATAACATTAGGATGTCTGAGTCTCTATACTCTTTACAAGCATAATAAAGAAAGTTAATTAATCTACTATGAAAGAATCATAAACTTAGTAAGGGGAATTAACTTTAATGCATACGAATAAGATAAACTACAGCATTCATTAGAAACTAAATTATATAATACATTGATTTCCTTTCCAATTAAAGATGAAGTTGAGTTCTGGTCATGTGATTGCATTGTGAAAGAAACGGTGTGGAATCGACCAGAAAAGGTTGATCATCTAGCATATAAGTATTTGTGTGTATTGCAAGGTTCTGGAATCATCAAAATGATAAGAATTTTAGCCAAGTCTTGGTAAAGTTACAAGCACTGTGTACACAGAAAGATGTATATGGGACTACACGAACACGTGGCGTAAAAATCCGTCCTATTTTACGAGTTACACGACATATTTAGAATATGAAGGCATTTAAAGTGCCATGCTTTTCAGGGAACATGTTTTATCTAATGTTCTTCCACACTTGCGTAATAACAATGATAACGCTCACAAATTATTTTTCCTCTCTTCCCAGAACTCAACCTTCTCCGAAAAGATACAAATGGGTTCTTAATAAGTACAGTGGATCTCGTTTGTTAACTTCATCGTATACATAATGTGACAAATAATTGTTCAAACATTTTGTACATTTACCCTAAAGTTCTTAGTCAAACATAAAGCATATCAAAGTTTGTAAACTTCATTGTATACATAATGTAACAAATAATTGTTCAAACATTTTGTACATTTACACTAAACTTCTTAGTCAAACATAAAGCATATCAATGTAACATTAACACAATTAGTACTTAAATGAGTAATTTGAATTTAAATTGACCATGCAATTCAACATACATCTGTGTTATTTTCACATCTTTGGACTATAAACTAAAATTACATTTCTTTTCCCCTTTATACAGCGGTTGATCCCTTGCTGCCAGAATAGTGTGACGATGTAAGACATGATAGTTTTAAGCTAAATCATTGGTTTCTATTTTACCGTCATGTTCAGTCTGTTAACCTATGAACATAGTATAGGTATTTATATATGTATTCGTAACTATATATACATACCCAATATTTCAAAGATTTCAAAGATTCTGTTACTTGTATTAGGATTCAAATGCAAGACATGAGCATTTTTTACCTTTTCTCAACAGATCCCTCATCTTTCTCCCTCTCTTCTCTCTGTCGTTTTCCCCAGCTTGTCAATTATCATTTTTCGTTCTCTGTCTTTATAATCCCATTTATTTTTTATTATTATTATTTACTTCTTTTTTTTTTCTTCTTTTTTTTTTGGGGGGGGGGGGGTGTTTTTATTATCAATTTGAGGTGCAACATGTTTAACAATTTTTTTTCTTTCATTTCTTATCTCATTTTTTTTTAGTTCCTAGTCAATTTTGGTGAATGTATTGTATTCTTTGTATAATTTTGAACAATAAAACTATGAAAATTGTGTATGCATCAGTCTTTGGACTGATTTACAAGGAATTTTCTTTAAATAAACCTAGCCGAATGAATGACTAAATTATAAATGCACATGAAGCAAAAAGAGATAGAGTAATGTACGGGAATTAGGGATTGTACAAAGAAAGGCCATTTAGAACGTTTACACAATTCACAATTTTTACGCATTTTTCCAGTAAACAACTATGACAAAAATAAATGATGTCCTACATTATCAAAAATGTTCTTGAAACAAAGAACAAAAAACATATGTATATAGAATTATGCCTTCTCCATCATTACCAACATATAAATTTAATTGATTGCCAAGTATCTTGCATATTTTAAAAATAAACGTTTTCAGATACATTGTAATACATTGTATTTTGAAAACAATAATTTGCTTACGATGTCACGACCATGATCACTTAGGGAATCTTATGAGTATTACAAATATCATTGGAAGAAGCTGCTCATCCCCCATTATAGCGGGAATGCATGACTGTGTATTATATTTGCAGCGTATGCTTTCCGTGGAGTAGAAGGTGTACTACCCTCTTCTCCTTGATTATCTAACTACATCAGTCTATAAAATAACCGCCATTTGCAATAATGAGAGCAACATCTTGATACTGCATAAGAGTAAACGTTACATTGTCTACTGCCGACATCATAATGAAGTCGGTCAATATTATGATTGCATTATAATAGAGTGAAGTCAGGGATGTGTTAGTTTAAGCCTGGTGAAGTCTAGACCTGCTCTTTGATTTACATTACATTTCGGTAGAGGCTTGTTTACAAAGCAGGAGCACTGAAAGGATTGCATCCGGGAGTTTTAAAGTTCCAATATTCGATGAAACATCAAGTTTCAAATTCAAAACTGAAAATTACTCCCATGTCTCATGGAAGATGTAAAGCCTATCATGAGTGCAGAAAGCAATCTCTCCCGTCTTGAATGCTTGCAAATAGTACCATGCCCGATTTGGTTTGATTATCTGAAAGTCAGTGAGAATGTTTTTGATGTATTTTAGCTCTTTTGTGTACTGAACGATGCTCAGCAGACTCTGCTTTTGCTTAACCCAAGCAACGATAACTGAATTATCCCGATACACAGCAGGGAAAGCGCGTTCACCAGGTTTGATGATGCTGTGCATGATAGCACCAGACACATCGTTGATCACGTCTACCTCGTTCAAACTACTCTTAACGACAATCGCTTGACTGGATGTCATCGCAAACATCTGCCATGGTTCCAATTCGTTATAATTTATCTCTCTAATTGCCTTCCCACCTTCTGGCTTAAATACCTGTATTTTCTTGCATGTATTGTAACTTATGAAGATCAGCCCATCCTTGCCTACAGTGAGACAATCAAGCAATCCACATTTCGCAACATCAATTGTCTCAAACGTTACATCAACCTTTTCACGAAGCTCGGTGTAGAAGACAATTTTGTTATTATAGTCGTGTATGACGTATCCACCATCAGGCATGAAGTGTAAGGCATAAACTGGAACAGATTTCAAAACGATATCTTGCATGATGCCCACAGAAGAATACATGACTATTCCTCCCTTGTAAAAACCGACAGCCATCTCATTATTTGGTGATATTGCCATCCCGCTCATGCTCTTTCCAACTGGCAGCGGATCTTCCGTGCACAGAACCCATTTTGACTTCTTGTGTCTTAACTGGCCCATTTGGAGTCCATCCGATCCCAGACTCCTGAAGCCAATTCTTTCACCTTCCTCAGCAGTTCTTCTGGGCAGCTCCTCATCGGGCTCAATCCGGCTTAGAAGCTCTTCCAACGTTTGACACTTCGCTTTATGTGAGGTCAGATCCTCTGTCTGGAGAGGAATATGAAGACCATTCTTAACCAAGTCCCGAACCTTCTTAAAATCGTCTATCTGTTTACGGCCTGACTCCTCCATGTCTCCCAATGAAGTCTCAAGTTTACCTAGCTTTTGTCCGACTTCATTTTTCAACACCTTTCTTATTTTCCTCAACTTCTGAACTGATTCCTCAAAAGTATCATCTATTTCATCATTGAGTTGTTCACGTACGTTATGCACCCTTTTACGCTTGTCTACAACGAATGTAACATAGTTGTCAACGTTGCGTATCTTTGCATTCGCTTTAGATGCAAGTTCCTCGATGTTATTCGTCGATGTTATGGCACACTTGCAGCAGACATACTTGTTACAGTTAAGACAAAAACAGTCTTCATCTTGGTTTGGATGTTTTTTACATTTGTCTTCTTGATTACAGTTGGAATGGCCCTGGGTCTCCACATCTTCAACAAGTGATCTGACTGTTATGTTTGATTGCAGTTTACCCACGTCTCCACCAGGAACCAAAGTCTCCCCCCTGCACGTAGGACACAGCGAAACGTCTATATTCCGATTAGACTCCAGGAGAGACTCAAGACAGCCCTTGCAGAAGGTATGGGAGCAGGTCAGGATCTTGGGTTCCTTGAAGAAGCTCAGGCAGACAGGACACTCCAGGTTCCTATCGACAGCCTGCTTCAAGGAAGTAGCCATCGCTGTCTACTCGACCTGTGAAAAAGGCACATCGGTGAATTAAATGTTAAACTCAATAAAAAGTGTCTTATGTTTTGTATGACTAGCATTGCGAAGAAAATGTGAACAATATAATGCAATACATGATTAATAGGGCTTACCCGGTACAACATCATGAAATTACTTTACACTATACTTTAGAACTTACGTTACGAATTATTTCGAGCGGCGAATACGCTTTTAGTAAGAGTCGTATGATAACGTTTCATTCAGCAATACAGTTGTATGAGTATGATTTTGTGTTATCGTGTGGGAATTCCCACTGACATTCATAACAAGAAGTAGTATGTTTAACCTTTGTACTGTTTGATAACGGTCATATGTATTTGTATAATTCACTTATGCCATACTCGAATTACGCGTACCTAATTATCTGTTATTCAATGTGGGATGTGTACTTTGGAACTCAACTTGGTGAAATATCTAAGCACATTGTAAAGCCTCGGTCACAATTGCCATTACGAACTGCTACGAACGCCGTACGAACGATTTTCAGACAATGGAAATTCGGGAAGACAATGGAAAAACAGGGAGATTCGTACGAAATTATCGTTCGTACGAACCTTTGTGACCGTAGCATAGGAACACCAAAATGCTGTATCACGCATATGTTGCCACTCTCATCTCACCTCTCTTTTCCTTTCATCCATCTCTTTTTCTTCCATTCTGATCTCTCACATCCTAATCTTCTTCTTGTACACTAAGCTTGTTTCTCCTCTCTGCCACCTCTCCCTCCATCTCTTTTTCTTCCATTCTGATCTCTCACATCCTAATCTTCTTCTTGTACACTAAGCTTGTTTCTCCTCTCTACCACCTCTCCCTCCATCTCTTTTTCTTCCATTCTGATCTCTCACATCCTAATCTTCCTCTTGTACACTAAGCTTGTTTCTCCTCTCTACCACCTCTCCATCCATCTCGTTTTCTTCCATTCTGATCTCTCACATCCTAATCTTCCTCTTGTACACTAAGCTTGTTTCTCCTCTCTACCACCTCTCCCTCCATCTCTATTTCTTCCATTCTGATCTCTCACACCCTAATCTTCCTCTTGTACACTAAGCTTAATTGTTTCTCCTCTCTTCAACCTCTCACTCCCTCATGTTTTCATCTGTACCTCATCTCTGCTAGATCTTACTCCCTTCGACTTTCTCTCATTCTCCCTACAATTTCCTTGTTCTGTTTTTGCTTATCTCCGCTCCTATTTCCTTTGCTTTCCTATTTCTAAATATCTGCTATGTATTTTGGCTCCCCTGTCCATGAAATGTATGTTACCGTGCTTCGTTGTCTTTAACCAAGGAGGATCCTCCTTGCTTTAACCATGTAGTAGGTCCATGCTATATCTGTGGTGTGTTTTCTATTTCCTTTTTACTTTGACATATACATGTATTGCCATCAAATCAATCATATTCATGTCTATACTTGTTTGTTTTGTAATTTGTTATTCTCTTTTGTGATTCTATGTTAATACACTCTATGATGTTTTTTTGACACGTCTTATTTTTATGGAACAGCCAAAGAATGCTTTTTATACCAATTGTACTTTGTACTGTGCATGACCGATAAATCGAACTGATACTGAAACTGATGACCGAGGAATGTGTATGCATTGTGTAAGGTATTGTTCAGATAACTCCCTCTATTTATCTGATTAGTGTGCCCCCAATAGTCTGGAGATTATCAGCGGGAGCCCCCCCCCCCTCCCCCGGAAAAAAAAATATAAATAAATACAAATTAAAAAAATAAAAAATAATAATAAATAAATAAATAAATAAATAAATAACTAAAGAAAAAATGAAAAAATGAAAAATGAAAACATACATATATATAGTAATGATAATAATAATAATGATTTTCTGATACAGCTAGACAGGGTGTGCTAGTCGTAATACAAACCTTATCATTGACATCCTGGTTTTATAAACACTGGAGTAAAACGATCGATTTCTCTTTGTAAGAGAAAATTGGGAAGTTTTAGGAAGAGTGAGGTAGAGGTGGAACAAAGGCAACAACTTAAGTCATTCCAATAGAGTAAAGAAACATATCCCAAAATGCATTCCCTATCCACACAAGTAGAAAGGAGTGGGGGGGGGGGTAAGTCCGAGAAGTTAGAGAAGAGGGGAGGGCAGGAAAGGGTTGGAGTAGATTGTGTGTTTTAATCATACTGTAGAACTCCCCTTACGGGGGTTGTACTTTTTGAACTTCACGATCTCACGAGGAATAAACTACACTATCAAACAATCAGGTTATATAAATAATATCAACGATTTATTAAAGATCATCAACACAAGTCATCAAGGGCCGTATAATCGGTCGTGTACACATAATAATCATAAGTTTCCGGAGGGAAGAACGCCCTCAGACGGCAAATAATATACATAAAAATAACAATGATCATAGTAAACGGAATCGTCTCGAGGGAACCACCCCGGAGGTATAATCTCCGTCAGGTTCAAAATTGAATGCAACAAAATATAACCAAGCATCAAAAACAACAAATATAAATCAAATATAAGAAGGATCGTTAATTAGTTCAGCAAAGCGTTCAATGAAAACAAACGATCAAACCAAATCAGCATTGCCGAGGTCAGGCGATGACGATGCTGATGATGGCGACGAAACGATGACGAAGACGTAGATGATGACGAAGACAGCGACGATGAAGAAGACGACGACGATGGTCTTGTTGATGAAGGTAATGAGACGATCAATCGATGGATGCGATGATGGTCATGAAGATAATGTCAATAATGTGGTGATGACGATAATCAGTGAGTCAGCACAGCACAACAGATGACGGTGAGGTGATGGCGATGGCGTTCATCGTGTCAGCACAACACAATGGATGATAGCAGTCGAAAAGATAATGAGTCCATGATGATGAGGTGAGGTGGTGACGATGGCGTTCATTGTGTCAACACAACACAATAGATGATGACGAGGTGGTGACGATGGCGTTCATCGTGTCACTACAACGAAGCAGATGATGGCGAGGTGGTGACGATGGCGTTCATCGTGTCACTACAACGAAGCAGATGATAGCGAGGTGGTGACGATGGCGTTCATCGTATCACTACAACGATAAGTGTCGGTGGAAAAAAAAAGATCCAAGAATATGCTAGCAAAAGCGATTCAAGTCTCTCCACAAATGAAACATAAAAAAGAGTCGAACGATGAACAAGTCACCCGGGAGAGGTCCGGGGACGAAGTCGTCGAGTCCATGTTGGACGAAAATTCGACCGGTACAATAACGAAACACAGTTGTGATTGACGATTGACGATTGACGATTAATTCACTTAACTAGAAGACACCATTGACGAATGAATAACACAGCGACACCCTTTTGTGATACCAAGACTCCAAACTGGCAGGTGCAAGGTTCAACCTTTAATAAAAGATAAAAACACAATCATAAGCATTACTAGAATAATGCATCCAATATGCTACTTAGCATAGCTGATATGACAATCAAATAATCTATCCAACATTTGTTTATCTTATCCAGTCAAATAATAAACAGGTTTGTAAATAACTGTAAATAAATGGCATAATATATGAGTTAGGAAATATCTTTACATATTTCTGCTAAGATGAGTTCATAGCTCCTTTGATACAACCTATTGACTCACTATTAATTATCAAAGCATAATAGGCCCAACATATCATTTAGCGGTAACCTAAATCTTAATAACAGGTTGCACGAAAGACTACCAATCTATAATGACCCCTGGCATACCTGACCTACTTCCTAACCCAATGACTTTATACACAACCGTATGCCCACACACAACGTGAATTTACGTACTTGAGTAACAATTTTCTTACTTAATTTTACACTATTTGCATTTGTTCATTTTTATCACCAATAGCATCAAACACAACAATAGTCATCATATTTCAATAAACAGAGGTAAACAAATACTCACAACATTGGGCTTGTGTCAAAATACCAAAAAATGGTGCACTTTCAGTGCCGATAACTAACTGCAACAACGTGTTTTAGTTTCCCTAACAAATTCGCTACTGCCCTCTATGGCTAAAACCCAAAATAACCCAAACTTCGCTTCTGACGTCACAATACCCCACATCGTATGCAACATTCCGGCCCCTTAAATGTGAATATTCAATGAACATTTACATAACTTATCCTATCCTACAACCCTTTCATAGAAATTGTATTTTGGTTGATAACACAAACATCCCATTTAAATCTGTTAACATACTATGAAAAGCACATAAATGTAAAAATTAAAACGTACTCCACTATTTATACACATATAAATCAAACCCTTTCATCTACGGTAAAGGTATTTCTTATGCAAATAACTTCCATCGTGTATGTAACTGATAATAACATTTTCTAAATCTTCACTGGCACTTAAACTAACCACAGGCCGTACTTAATCATTTTCTCCACACTTATATATTAACATATATACATATCTTTGAAATTTCAGACAAATTTTCCTTTCCTTTTACTCCTAATACAGACAGTAGCTTTGGAAACATTATTAGGATTTAACTACTCTTGATGAAAAATTCCTTTTCAGTCTCTATATGTCACCATATGGATTATGTTGTCGAGCAGATACAACCTGCATATAAACATAACATAGAAATTTCTGCACATGTGAAATAACTGCAAACCTTTGTTTGTTTGTTTTTTCCCCCTTTTTATAACCCCAAATCTCATATTTGGCCTCACTGCACAAAAAAAAAAGGAAACAACAGGAGTTGCATGTATTTCTACCAATATCTTATGTATACATATTATAAAACATATTTCATGCATGGATTAATATTTAAATATTCAACTATCAGTCCTTCCATTGGATATATCTCCAACAATCTTTTTTCTGATTGTCGTTGTTCGATGTATCAAATTTCACTCTTATAGTGTTTATCAATCTGAATGTTAATGTTTCTTTGCGAAAGCGTTCAATCTGGGTATGGTCAGTTCTCCCTTTTGTGTCAGAAGAAATCCTTTGCGATGTAAGACCGCGATAACGAAGACCGCGATAACGAAGACCGCTAAATTACTAAACTTGAGAAACTTACGGCGAGTGACTGAATCCATCCAATAAACAGCGATCCACTAATATATATCACAAAAGGGGAGGCGTTGCTTGGCTCGCACCTCTAACACTTATTTTAAATTACACCACAAATTTTGCGGATCCATGTGCCATCCAATGAACCATGATCCATTATTATGATATCACCTTAACGCGATTTAACACATAAAATCTCAGGAATCCACTTCCAGGAGCAAACAGAGCTTCGCGATAGGTCTCCGAAGTGTGCTGGTTTGCGTCTTCACTTCGCATTGCCGAACGTTGCCTTCTCGGTCTGGCATAGTTCGAAGCACTCTTCCTATCTGCCAGCAGTTACGTGGTGCGTGCTCATCAACTACCAAAACTAGATCGCCGACCTGAATATTGCGTCGTGAAGTAGCCCATTTCTGCCGCTCTTGCAACCGTGGTAAGTACTCCTTCACCCATCTCGACCAAAAGGTATCCGCTAAAAGCTGCACCTGGCGCCATCTCCTCCTGGCATAGTTGTCTGCTTCACTGGTAGTTGTGGGAGGCAGTGGTGATTTTGCATTGAGTAGAAGCAGATGATTTGGAGTTACGCCTTCCACATCATTTACATCACTGGACACCTCAGTGATTGGCCGGCTGTTCATGATGCTTTCAATCTCACAGAAGAGCGTATGCAATGAATCATCATTCAGGGTTTGCTGCTTAACCAAGGAACACAGCAGCTTCCTCACAGTTCGGATCTGGCGTTCCCACACCCCTCCATGATGACTAGCTGCGGGTGGATTGAATGTCCATTTGATATTCTTCTGCAACAATGTATCATGTATCTGAGCCTGGTTCCAACTTTGTATTTCGGTCCTCAGTTCTCTCTCTGCTCCAACCAAATTAGTGCCGTTATCAGATCTAATTTCTCTCACATTTCCCCTGCGTGCAATGAAGCGTCTGATAGCATTAATGCAAGAGCTTGTGTCAAGGGAATCTGCCATCTCAAGGTGCCCAGTAAGACATGTGAATAGCACCCCATATCTCTTTACGACACTCCGACCCCTTTTCACTTCAAACGGTCCAAAGTAATCAACTCCAACTCTTGAAAAGGGGGGCTCATCTGGAGTAAGCCGGTCAACTGGCAAGTCCGCCATCTTTTGCTCAAGAACCTTCCCCCGCTGCCTTCTGCACACAACACATCTAGTCAGTATCCTTCTGATCACAGAGCCAGCAGCAGGAATCCAATATTTCTGGTTGAGGCAAGACAACATATGATTTCTGCCACTATGTCCCGATGCCTCATGGATTTCACTCAGGATAAGCTTGGCGACATGACTATCATTGCGAAGTATAATTAGGTGCTTCGCCTCCTCTTGCAACATTGCCTTGCCAAGCCTTCCTCCTACCCTCAGTAGGCCATTTATCATCCTTGGGTCTAGCTTGTAGATTGGACTTGTCTTCTTGACCAATTTACAGCTCTGTACTTTGTGTGCACTGTCATTCTGCTCAGCCTGCAAGGTTGACATCTCATGAGGGAAGCTGACTGCTTGTACATATTGCAGAATTTTCTCCTCTGCGTCCTTCATTTCTTCCACCACCAAGCTTCCATGCAAAAGTTCAGCTGAAATGCCTTCAGGACCCTGTGTACATTTACATCTCAGCCATTTCAAGTACCTCCGTAGCCAGCAAACTGCTTTCTTCAACCTGTGCCACGAGGAGTAGTGTTCAAGAAGTTTGTTCATTAAGGCTGTTTCTTCTGAGAGAGTTGTCATATAAACCCCAGCCTTGTCCTTGCTCTTAACTTCAGGGTCGCCATCTAGACTGACATCATTTAAGACTTGACTTGCAGGTCTTGACTCCTTCTCACACCATAAGAAGCTGGGTCCACTCACCCATCTCTCGCTGGTTGTTAACGCCTCAGCTGTCATCCCTCTTGAGACATCGTCAGCCGGATTCTGCCGAGTGTTGACGTAGTGCCACTGCTTTGGGTCAGATCCTTCATGGATTACTACAATCCTGTTTCCGACGAATGTGTGGAATCGTCTTTCCACATTCTTGATATACTGGAGCACTATAGTGCTGTCACTCCAGAACACAGAGTCACTCAGGGTGAAGTCTAGCTCACGTCTCAGCATACCATCGAGTCTCACAGCTAGCGTCGCTGCCATCAACTCCAGTCTAGGTATCGTAACTCTCTTCAGCGGTGTGAGCCGAGTCCTGGCCATTACTAGACTGCAATAGACCTTGCCCTCCCGGTTAGTCACTCGGAGATAAGAGGCCACACCATATGCCCTCTCTGAAGCATCAGAAAAGTGGTGCAGTTGTTACTCCGTCACTTCACCGAAATCATGAGGCTTTAGGCACCTGCTGATGTTGAAATCCTCCATAAGCAGCAGATCTCTCTTCCAGTTCAGCCAGCTCTCACGCTGCTTCTCTGGCAATGGCTCATCCCAATCCAATTTCATAGCCGTGAGCTCTTGCAAAATGATCTTGGCATTCAACACATACGGGCTTGCAAATCCGTACGGATCATATACAGAGGAAACCTCACTCAGCACTCCACGACGGGTACAGGGCTTGTGTTTCGGGGTGATTCCATACGTCATGGTATCTAGTTCAATGTTCCATTTGACACCCAGGGCCCTCTCAATCGGTAAGGTATCATAACTTAAGTCGAGTCCTTCCACTTCCTTTGCCCTGTCATGAGCAGGCACAGACTCCATTACCTTTGGGCTATTGCTTAGCCACTTTGTGAGGTTGAAACCTCCTCCTTTCAGCATTCTCTTCAGCTCATCTACGAGTTGAACTGCTCTATCTTCTTCCTTCACTGATACCAGGCAGTCGTCAACGTAAAAGTTGCGTTTTACCACGTTTACTGCGTCTGGGGAGAATTCTTCGGCTTGGTCTTCAGCGGTATGCCTCAGTACAAAGCTGCAAACACTGGGACACCAGGTCCCTCCAAAGAGGTGTACACACATCCTGTAGACCATTGGCTGTCTCTCAATATCTCCTTCTGGCCACCAGAGAAACCGCAGCATATCTCTTTCATCAGGCGGGACTTGTACTTGATGGAACATCGCTTGGATGTCCCCCATAATGGCAATCGGCTCCTGTCGAAACCTCAAGAGAACACCCAGAAGTGTGTTTGTTAAGTCAGGGCCTTGCAAAACTGCATCATTGAGCGATCTTCCCTGGTATGTAG
This sequence comes from Strongylocentrotus droebachiensis, assembly GCA_035222895.1. Taxonomy (NCBI): domain Eukaryota; kingdom Metazoa; phylum Echinodermata; class Echinoidea; order Camarodonta; family Strongylocentrotidae; genus Strongylocentrotus; species Strongylocentrotus droebachiensis. The sequence continues at coordinate 82,252 of JAVYIG010004463.1, forward strand.
ATGCACAGTCAAACACAATTCTTGTCTTGCCCGGCTTGTTAGGGTTCTCAACAGGATGGTGAGGAAAATACCAAACAGGTTTGCCTGAACCTGCATTTCTTTCTTCTACTCTCTCTGCATATCCATCCTCCACCAATCCTGACATAGCCTTGGTATATCGTCTGTGTAGATCCTCATCTCGCCTCAATCTCCTACCAAGACTCTGTAGCCTTTTTTCTGCTACATATATGTTGTCAGCCAGTTCTTGGGGTCTCTCTTTGAAGGGTATAGACAACTGGTAGTGATCACCCTTCTTCTGGATACTATCCTCCCAAACTCTCAGAGCTCTCTTGTCATTGACAGACATACACTTAGATTGTTCTACTAGCGACTCTGATTCAAGTGACCAGAACCTTTCCACTTGAAGCTCCAAATTAGCTTCACTGGAAATATAGCTTGACGATATGTCATGGTCTCTGTGCCGGTTCCCAACTGGTCCATTCACGGTCCATCCTAATGCCGTCCTCACAGCATAAGGTTGCCCGGGTTCACCATACCTAACGTCCTTTGGTACCAATACTTCTGGCACATCTTGTCCAATTAGTAGCATGACGTCTTGAGGTCTAGCAACCGGTAGATTCAGATCTGCAAGGTGGGCAAACTGGCGAATGTCACTTCTATCAGCAGCAAGTGCACTGCTAACATTGATCTTCTCTTTGGCTAATACATGATGGAGACTGACTCTATATTGAGTTGACAGACTTTCAACTTCCAGGTTGACTGCTTCACATGTTGTGACAATCCTTGAATTGTCTAGAGTCGACATGGAAAGGCTCTGCTCTGTGCCTTCAGCCCCGATCTTACGTGTCAACTCCAAAGTGCAGAATGTTGATGTTGAACCTGTGTCCAACAAGGCATAAGTGTCAAAATACTCCTCTTTCCCTCTAGCTCGTACTCGAACGGGAACAATAGGTAGCACTACTTTACTACCAGCCCCTATGACACTACAACTTTCTTCAGCAACATGAGAGGATGACGAGTGATGAGTAGTTGCCTCCATTTCAGATGACGTTGGTGAATTCCTGGCATCACTTGATGACTCTCCGATATCCCTCCGAGACTCCGTGCTATCAGTCTGTGAAGGCTGTTTGATAAGGTGTAGAAACTTGGTGTGTTTCCTGTTACACCCACTTACTGAGCATGTCCTATTTAAGTTGCAGTCCCTGGTCATGTGACCTTTCTTCAAACAATTGTAGCACAATCTTTCCTTCTGGGCCAGTTTAAGCCTGTCCTCAATCTTGAGTTGCTTAAACTCACTGCAGCCGAATAAGGAGTGCTCTCCACCGCACTGAACGCAGCTCCGTGTCTTGCTGCCTTCAGCATCTGTACTAGTAGTAAAGACCCCTCTCTTCCCAGACTTCTTAAATGCTGACATCTTACTACCTTGTTCTCTAATTGTCAGCCTACCGAAGACAGGGTCATTCTCTTCATCTGCAATCTGTTGCAAGAATGCAACCAAATCCGTAATAGCTGGAAGTCGACCCTCTTTTCTAGCTCTTCCAACAACTTTTAACCATCCTGTCCTCAGATGGTATGGTAGCCTCTCTACTATCTTCAGCAGAACATGTTGAGAAGTCAGCTCAGATGCCTGACCTACTGCTTCTAGCGTCTGCACACAAATCTGGATTTCATCCGCCATTTCAGCTAGTCCATGTTTGTCTTGTGCAGCAATGTTCTTTCCTTCAGTAACCTTCCTAAGCCAGGCATGAGCAATCATTACTGGATTGCCATACTTCTCTTTGAGCAGAATCCTTGCCTTGTGATAGCCCTCTGTAGGCTTCATAATCATACAGGGTTGAAGCAACTTCTTAACGTCGCCAGCACAATAGTGCAGGAGGCGTGTCAGCTTGACAGCGTCGTCTACTGAAGTTTGGTCAACACTGTTCTCAAAGGACCTCCAAAACTCATGGTACTTCAGCGGATCACCTTGATAGGTAGACAGAGTGGCATAAGGAAGGGATACAGACTCTAACAGCCCCCGCTGTTGTCGTTGTCCTTGCTCCAATAATTGCAGCAGCAGCATTTCCGTCTGTGTGTGAGGAGAAGGTACAGTTTCGTCCTCATCTGGCTTCATGACAGGTTTGTAGTTATTTGTGATTGAAGGCACAACGGATGACCTTGCGGGAGTAGGTCCACCTGTTCCTGCAACAGACTGTGCATATGGAGCATTATCTTGCTGATACACCCTCTCTTCAGCTTGAGCAACCTTTAACTGGGTTTTCAGCAACAGCTGGGCTTTGCGTTGCTTCAAGCGGAACTCTTCCATCTCGAGCTCCTGTTGCTCTCTTAAGGCTTCAGCTTCTGCCTCAAGAGCAGCCCTTCTCGCCATAGCCTTTAGCCTTGAGGACTTGGATGACGTGGAGATAGTAGTGCTTCCCCCACATTGGCTCACTGAATCATGCGGTGTGATGTCATCAACGTTAACAGCACCACCAAGGCCAACCAGCTCGTCACTGGACTTTACAGTCTCATTATTACCATCTTCACTGATGGTATTCATCTTGACGTTCTTGACTTGTAGCTCTCACTACCAAGCTGTTGTTGAACTGATGTGATTGACGATTGACGATTAATTCCCTTAACTAGAAGACACCATTGACGAATGAATAACACAACGACACCCTTTTGTGATACCAAGACTCCAAACTGGCAGGTGCAAGGTTCAACCTTTAATAAAAGATAAAAACACAATCATAAGCATTACTAGAATAATGCATCCAATATGCTACTTAGCATAGCTGATATGACAATCAAATAATCTATCCAACATTTGTTTATCTTATCCAGTCAAATAATAAACAGGTTTGTAAATAACTGTAAATAAATGGCATAATATATGAGTTAGGAAATATCTTTACATATTTCTGCTAAGATGAGTTCATAGCTCCTTTGATACAACCTATTGACTCACTATTAATTATCAAAGCATAATAGGCCCAACATATCATTTAGCGGTAACCTAAATCTTAATAACAGGTTGCACGAAAGACTACCAATCTATAATGACCCCTGGCATACCTGACCTACTTCCTAACCCAATGACTTTATACACAACCGTATGCCCACACACAACGTGAATTTACGTACTTGAGTAACAATTTTCTTACTTAATTTTACACTATTTGCATTTGTTCATTTTTATCACCAATAGCATCAAACACAACAATAGTCATCATATTTCAATAAACAGAGGTAAACAAATACTCACAACATTGGGCTTGTGTCAAAATACCAAAAAATGGTGCACTTTCAGTGCCGATAACTAACTGCAACAACGTGTTTTAGTTTCCCTAACAAATTCGCTACTGCCCTCTATGGCTAAAACCCAAAATAACCAAAACTTCGCTTCTGACGTCACAATACCCCACATCGTATGCAACAACAGTAACAACCTGTGTGTACCGGCAAAAATAATCCCTTTGATTTCCACATGGAAATATCAGAAAAAGCCCCAATCGCTGGTATAGCGCAAATGGTCAAAACAAGCTTCTTCTTAATAGGATGCCGTGACGCAAAAAGAAAAACCAGGTTAAACAATTAACACTGATCTTATTTCCTCTTCGTTTCTCGGGTAAATCTTTGTTAGGATCAATACAGTACTATTATGCGCTTAGAACATGGTATTAAAGGGCAATCCAATCTTTGTTATAAGTTCAGAATCAGATTGGCGAAGTTTGAAATAAAACCGCCTAATAATCAGACAGTTGGGAATTTTTGAAACATGAGATCACTAAAGCTATGCGAATCTCAAACTGGCTATTTGGTCATTGGGTCGTGACGTATTCATGGACAACTCTTCCGTTTGTCGTGTAATAAAATATCATTAACTTCTGGATTTGTTTTCCTTCCAAACCTGAAAGTCCCTTCTCCCTTCGGTGACACTCCTCAAATATATTATGGATAGCATAACATCATATGTCCTCTAGAAAGAAAAATAACTCCAGAGTCCTACATTGTGAAGAAAAAAAAACCCACATAAACATTTTAGATAGTTCGTTTGTTGGAACAAATAGGAAGTCGTCCGGCACTACATCACAGTGACACAGGGGCGTACGCACGGGGGGGGGGGGGTTGGGGGTTAACCCCCCCTTTGGGTATTTTTATGTGTGTAAACCCCCCCCCTTTGGTTTTTTTTTTAATTATATAAAAAAAAAAATCTGCCCACGGCTTACCTAAAAAAGGTGACCTTACCCCCCCCCCCTCCAACAAAGAAAAATGTCAAATTTTCAAATTTCGAGACCAAAAAAGAAAGAAAAAGTGCCCGCTTACATTCACGCTTGCCGTTATAACCGCTCACGTAATATTATAAGAATATCATCAACAAAAGCTTCTATATACCTCCTGCATGGATTATCTAAAATCAATACTTTTGATTACTCGGTCTTTCACTTCTTTTGGATTTTTTTTTCTCACACCAATGACACAGGACAAAGAACAACTTTCTGGACATTTCAGTGATCAAATTCATAACTCCAGTTTATTTTTTCTATCAGCTTTAAGAAAATATAATGAAATCGAACATGAAATTCGTAACATAATTTGAATGGAAGATGATAACTGACATAATTCCATAATAATAATCATGCTTTTATAGCGAATAACATTGGGGTGTATCTATACTCTTATCAAATATAATAAAGAAAGTTAATTAATCTACTATGAAAGAATCATAAACCTAGTAAGGGGAATTAACTTTAATACATACTAATAAGATAAACTACAGCATGCATTAGAAACTAAAGTATATGATACAGTGATTTCCTTTCCAATTAAAGGATACAAATGAGTTCTTGATAAGTACAGTAGATCTCGTTTGTTAACTTCATTGTATACATAATGTGACAAATAATTGTTCAAACATTTTGTCCATTTACACTAAACTTCTTAGTAAAAAATAAAGCATATCAAAGTTTGTTAACTTCATTGTATACATAATGTAACAAATAATTGTTCAAACATTTTGTACATTTACACTAATCTTCTTAGTCAAACATAAAGCATATCAATGTAACATTAACACAATTAGTACTTAAATGAGTAATTTGAATTTAAATTGATCATGAACTTCAACATACATCTGTGTTATTTTCACATCTTTGGACTTTAAACTAAATTACATTTCTTTTCCCCCTTTATACAGCGGTTGATTCCTTGCTGCCAGAATAGTGTGACGATGTAAGACATGATAGTTTTAAGCTAAATTATTGGTTTCTATGTTACTGTCATGTTTAGTCTGCTAACCTATGAACATAGTATAGGTATTTATGTATGTATATTCGTAACTATATATACATACCCAATATTTCAAAGATTTCAAAGATTCTGTTGCTTATATAAGGATTCAAATGCAAGACATGAGCAAATGAAATGGCACTCTTCAATATTTACCTTTTCTCAACAGATCCCTCACTTTTCTCCCTCTCTTCTCTCTGTCGTTTTCCCCAGCTTGTCAATTCTCATTTTTCGTTCTCTGTCTTTATAACCCCATTTTTTTAAAAAAATTTTTTATGGGGGAGGGGGTGTTTTTATTATCAATTTGAGGTGCAACATGTTTAACTCTTTTTTTTCTTCATTTCTTATCCCAATTTTGTTGTTCCTAGTCAATTTTGGTGAATGTAATGTATTCCTTGTATAATTTTGAACAATAAAACTATGAAAATTGTGTATGCATCAGTCTTTGGACTGATTTACAAGGAATTTTCTTTCAATAAACCTAGCCGAATGAATGACTGAATTATAAATGCACATGAAGCAAAAAGAGATAGAGGAATGTACCGGAATTAGGGATTGTACAAAGAAAGGCCACTTAGAACGTTTACACAATTCACAATTTTTCGCATTTTTTGAGTAAACAACTATGACAAAAATAAATGATGTCCTACATTATCAAAAATGTTCTTGAAACAATGAACAAAAACATATGCATATAGAATTATGCCTTCTCCATCATTACAAACTTATAAATTAATTGATTGCCAAGTATCTTGCATATATTTTAAAAACAAACATTTTCAGATACATTGTAATACATTGTATTTTGAAAACAATAATTTGCTTACGATGTCACGACCATGAACACTTATAGTATGCTAGGAGTCCACTGGGCCAGCGCCAGTTGGTGCCAGTTTGCGCCAATGCAATTTACTGTGGCGCCTAGTGTCGCCAATAAGGTGCCTAGTGGCGTGTCGTGGCTCAAACTGCCTCCCAACTGGCTCGTGGTGGCCCGTAACGGCACCAAATTTGAATGTGGCGGCAAGAAAATTTCAAAATGTTTGAAATTTTCGTCGCGCCACTTGCATCGAGAAATCAGCGCCAAGTGTCCGCCAAGTGGCACCAAATGGCGCGAACATATCGTCCTTTGGCGCAAACAATCCGCCTATTGGAATCCACTGGAATGTAATGGCGCGCGCCAAGTTGCGCCAATGAGATTTCGCGCCAAGTGGCACCTTGTTTGCGCCAAAGCGCGCCAAATGTGCAGTGGCGCGAGCCAAACGGCATACGGTTGGTGACTACTTTGCGCCAAATGCCACCTGGTTGCCCGCCATTCGGCGCCACTTGCCGCCTATCAAAATTGTAAATATTTAGTAGAGATGTTGTTCATACAGCAGCTGAGGAGGGTCTGAACCAGGTAGCCGATGGCCGGTATTTATATAGTCGGCAAGTAGCGCCAAGTGGCGGCAAGTTCAAACCAATTTGGCTACCTTTGGCACAAACTAATCACCAAGTGGCGCAAAGTAGCCGTCTATTGGCGCGAATTGCGCCAACAGGGTGAATTTTGGAATCAAAATGGCCGTGTAATGGCGCGAACTGGCGCAAACTGGCGCAACATTTTAGAGCAAGCCGGGTGGCATTTGGCGCACGCCATATGGCACCCAGTTTATTCCACTTGGCGACACATGCCGAGCGGACATTAATTCGGCGCCACAGCGAGCCACTACGCGCCAATCACATAATCTTTGGCGCGAACTGGCACCAACTGGCGCTGGCCCAGTGGACTCCTAGCATTAGAGAATCTTATGAGTATTACAAATAGCATTGGAAGGAGGCAGCTGCTCTTCCTCCATATTAGCGGGAATGCATGACTGTGTATTATATTTGCAGTGTATGCTTTCCGTAGATTAGAAGGTGTGCTACCCCCTCCCCTCCCCGTCTTAGATCTTGATTATCTACCTACATCAGTCTATAACATAACCTCCATTTGCAATAATGAGAGCAACATCTTGATACTTCGTAAGAGTAAACGTTACATTGTCTACTGCCAACAGCACAATCGATTTGTCAAAAATTATTTGATTAAAATTACATTGCGGCACAGGCTTGCGAGGCAGGGGCACTGAAAGGACTGCATGCAGGAGTTTAAAGTTTCGACATTCGATGATTATAATGGGTAATTATTCGGGCAAAGAGGTGCCCCGAATATCCCAATTATGGGACAGCGAGGTACCCAAACATCCTTCTATTTAGACAACGAAGTGCCTGAATATAAATTACGTCTGGTGTATGTTGTTGACGATAATAGCTGCGACAATGGAAACTATGACAGGCAAGGAAAGATAATATTTATACGATGTATTTTTTTTTACACTTGACGGAATAACAATGTTAATTGTGTTGGTTTGATATCAGTTTGTTAAACTCCACGTTACATCTGCAAAACTGAAATTTACTCCAATGTCTCATGAAAGATGTAAATCCTATCATAAGTGCAAAAAGCAATCTCACCCGTCTTGAATGCTTGTAAACAGCAACGTATTAAAAGTGTTCCTTTCATTATCTTGAAATCAGTGAGAATGTTTTTGAGGTATTGGAGCTCCTTCGTGTACTGAACGATGCTCAGCAGATCCTGGCCCTCGTTAACCCATGCAATGATAACTGAATTATCCTGACACACAGCAGGGTAAGCGTGTTCACCAACCTTGCTGATGCTATGAATGATAGCACCAGACACATCGTTGATCACGTCTACCTCGGTCAATTTATTCTTAACGACAATCGCTTGACTGGACGTCATCGCAAACATCTGCCACGGTTCAAATCCGATACACTTTATCTCTCTAATTGCCTTCCCGCCTTCTGGCTTAAATACCTGTATTTTCTTGCATGAATTCGAACCTATGAAGATCAGCCTATCCTTGCCTACTGTGAGACTGCAGAACGCACCCGCATCAGCCATTGTCTCAAACGTTACATCAAGCTTTTCACTAAGATCTGTGTACAGGAAAATGTTGTTATTATCGCCGCGAATGACGTATCCACCATCAGGCATGAAGTGAAAGGCACGAACTCGAACAGATTCCAGAACGGTATCTTGTGTGATGCCCTCAGAAGAATATATGAATATTCCTTTAATTAATGTACCAACAGCCATCTCATTGTTTGGTGATATTGCCATTCCCTGCACACAACCTGCAACAGTCAGCGGATCATCCGTGCGCAGAATCCATTTGGACTTCTTTTGTCTAATTATAGCTGGCCTAAATGAAGTCCATCCGATCCCTGGCTCCTGAAGCAAACTCTTTCACCTTCCTCAGCGGTGCTTCTGGGCAGCTCCTCATCGGGCCCAATCGGGCTTAGAAGTTCCTACAGCTGTTGGCACGTTGCTCTATGTGACGTCAGAGCCTCTGTCTGGAGAGGAAAATTAAGACCATTCTTAACCGAATCCAGAGCTCTCTTAATCTGGTCTTTCTGCTTACGACTCGACTCCTCCATGTCTTTCAACAAAGTCTTTGGTTTACCTAGCTTGTGCCCAACCTCATTTTCCAACACCGTCTTTCTTTTCTTCAACGTCTGAACTGATTCCTCAAAAGTCTCATTTATTTCATTCTTGCGTTGTTCGTGTACGTCGTGCACCCTTTTACGCTGGCCTACAACAAATGTAACATACTTGTCAACCTCGCGTATCTTTGCTTCCGCTCTAGATACCAGTTTATCAATGTTATACTTTTGCGCAGTTTCATGTTCTTCTGCTTTCATGATGCTGTGGGCATTCATTGTATGCTCTAATGCGCCACATTTGAAGCAGATGTATTTGTTACAGTCAAGACAAAAGCATTTTTTGTCGTAGTTCGGATGTTTTTGACATCTGTTCCATGTTCTTTGCAACGGTGTCTCTTCTTGATTACAGTTGGATTGGCCCTGGGTCTCTAAATCTTGAACAAGTGATCTGACTGCTATGTTTGATTGCAGTCTACCTACGTCTCCACCGGGAACGGAAGTCTCCTCCCTGCACATCGGACACGGCAGCTTCCGACGAGACTCCAGGAGAGTCTCAAGACAACCCTTGCAGAAGGTATGGGAGCAGGTCAGGATCTTCGGGTCCTTGAAGAATCTCAGGCAGACAGGGCACTCTAGGTTCTTATGGAAAGCCTGCTTCGAGGAAGTAGCCATTATTAACAACTCAAGCACACGACCTGTGGAAAGAAACATCGGTGAATTAATTGACCAACATAATCAAAAGTGTCAAGTACTTTTGTTTATACTTAGCTGGCTAGTATTACTGAAAATGTGAAACATAATGCCTTCCATGATTAATAGAGCCTATCCGGTACAACATTTTGAAATTACTTTAAACTTCTACTTTAGAACTTACGTTACGAAGGAGCTCTAATGGCGACACTGCTTTCAATAAGGGCGTATGATGATGTTTCAGTCAGCAATAATAACCAGTTGTACCAGCATGACGAAAAATTGTTTGTTTTTTCTTTAGAGCGTTGGAATTCCAACCAACGTTCACAATAGAAAATAGTATTTTTAACCCTGGCTCGTGTGATCCTTTTGCTGAACCGAACCGTTCACCCACGCACATGTCAGCGACCCTTCTCATTAAAACCATTAACCCGCTGTGTACAGGAACTAGATGGTCCTTGTATTAAAGCCTATGGGATGAGAGAATTCAGTAGCCAATGGTTTAATTGAGTATGATTTGTTTCCCTTTGAAGTGGAAATTCCCACTCATATTTCTTGGATACATATACTATCTGGTACTGATACAGTTTGGTTACGGTGTATTTATTATGTATTTGTATAATTCACTTATGCCATACTCGAGTTATGCGTACCTAATATATACATTTCTTCTGAAACCAAAATACACCCTAAATGAGGGTTTCGCGTGTTTTTTTCCCCCGAATTCACAACCTAAACGGGTATTTCAAAAAAGTGTACACCTAAACACGTATTGTTAAATTGTAACCCCTTGAGTTTTTCGAAGTGCGATAGGGATAACCAATTAAGTTGTTGACAATGTAAAATAAATCAAATTGCGCTTCTGATGGAAAAATCGCAATGTAAAAATTTGTTTCAATGGAGAAGCAATAACATCAACCTGTACACTTCAGAATGGGTTTAATGCACAGCCATTATTAAGTCCTTTCTTTGACAAAAAGAAATAACATAACATATTTGATTTATTTTAAAAGTATATTCTCTCTTTAAAAAAAAGAGTGAATTTTCAAAATCACGGACGTCACTCCTCTGGAGAGTGAAAATGTAGTGAAAATAGAGTGAACATTCACTCTTTTCTTCTTAAAGAGCACTCTAAAATCAATCGATTTTCACTCCTAAACAAGTGATCACGGACGTCACTCCCAAGAAAGTGAAAATAGAGTGAAAATTCACTCTTTTTTTTAAAGAGAGTACAATGTACAGTGAACAGTTACTATTTTACTAGGCAAAACAACATATAATGGACCAGCTATTGGCGTGAGACTTTGTAGGTCTGGGTCGGTATCGTTCCATCCATCTTGATCTACTGAAGATCTTAAGATCGTTTCAAACCGACTCGCGCTAAATAACATACCTCTCGCGGCCGTCGTCCACACCATGATCGAACACGACGAATCATAATCCCCCCTTTTCCCCCGATCTGGCCCCGAGGGCTAGAAAAATATCCCTACTCTCTCTCTAAAAAAAAATCGAGTGATCACTGACGTGACTCCTCTCGAGAGTGAAAATGTAATAAAAATAGATTGAACATTCACTCTTTTCTTCTGAGAGAGCACTCTAAAATCAATCGATATTCACTCCTAAACAAGTGATCACTGACGTGACTCCCGGGGGGGGGGGGAGGGGGGTGAAAATAGAGTGAACATTCACTCTTTTCTTCCGTAGAGAGTAGACGAGTAAACCGGTGCGTACAGCAGGATTTTAGAATGAATTTGAAAAAGTACCCTTTTTCTTGTAAATGGCCCAAAATGAACGTTTTTGAACCCCGGCCCTTATAGCAGCAGCGCGCGGACCGCGTCAAATCTCAGAAAAACCCTTTATACGCGTTTTCTTGGTCACGCGTGCTTACAGTATTTATATATGACTGAGACTCCCGGTGACACTGCTCCCTCTTTGTTGAGAACACAAACACAGTGTCATTTTATCAGACCTTCCCAGCTCTTTCATTTGGAGGCAAATTGCATGAAACAGGTGACAGGGAAATAACGGTGGTAAGGCCCGCTCCCCCCCCCCCAAAAAAAAAAACAAAAAAAAAAACACAAACACAAACACTTACATCGGAGAATCGTGTTGAGCAAGTATGAACAGAAAGCAGAAATGGAATAATATAAACAGAAACTAAAAGGAAAAAGGCGCGAATATAATGAGCTCTGAATGGCTGTCTGAGGTAACTGTAAATTAGGCTTATTGCCAGCCGGTTATAACGGGATAATCGCTAAAATAATACGAGAGTCTGAAAAAACTCTTTCTATCTGCATGGAAGAGGGTCGGTCAACTGAATGTGTGTGGCTTCGAGCATGCGCAGATGAGTAAAGTTACCCGCTCGGCAAAACAGAAAATTACTCTTATTGTTTATTGTTCGTAAATATCCCTGTTATACAGCGGCTATAATCCCGTTTTCTTTACCATATTTATATTCTTTTAACAAGGTAAAACATAAAACACTCCATTATTATTCTTTCATTTAAGTAATTAATGTAAGGTATGATCAATATAATAAGCATAAAGGAGAAAAGAGTATATCTCCATCGTATAAGGTATTCTGAGATAATTATAATTTAAAACAATTTATTTGCCCAAACTGTTTACTAGCGTATAAGTTTCCTTGATCCTCTAATTATAATTCCTACTTAAGTCATATAAGACCACTCCGAGACAAATAATGATAGTGATTGTAATAGAAATAGTAATACAAATAGTAATAGTTATAGTAATTGTAATAATAATAATAACTTCTGGATTGATGACGTAATAAAGCCCATCTTTAGTCGTTTACAGGAGGGATTAGACCACCCTGCATCACTGACCATCACTGGCAGGTGGTTATCTCATCAAATCAGCTCTCACTTAATATAAGAAAAAGAGGATCATGGGGGACTAATGGTCACCGATTAGACATTGTTTGCTATATAAAGGGCGCAAGTAGCTATAGTACATTGGGCCTTTAAACAGTGTTTTTTGATATTATAAAATAATTTAGATAGTCAGGATTGGGGTTTGCAAATACTATAGGTCCTTGTGGGTTATTGAGCAAGCAGTTCTGCCGATATTACGTTCTTCGTTTGCCTGTAGATATTATAGCTGGGAAAATAGCTTTGGGTATTGTGTTGATAGCAAACGTTTCAAGGTTGAAATCACACATACATTTATTTCACAGCGTATATGAGTGTATGACATATTCTATATCAATATGTACGAAAATGTGTCGAGCTCTACACATGCCCTACTTCTGTTGGAGAGGCGCCATTAAATATATATTGGACCATTGCATGTAATTGAAATATGCTGCAAACTCCTGGATGAGTGTTTCTGTTAATAGTTTCAGACAACAGACTGGGAATATATGGTCGACATAAAGTTCAAATACAGTTCATTTAATGAGGACATATTTAGTTTAATAGTTGGTAACGTTTATTCAGGGTTCGACCCAATCACTACCAACCAACACAGTTGACAAGGTTGTACAATAATAACAGGTAGATATTTGCTGTAAAACACATCTCCTTGATAATACATATTGTTTGTTAAATTATCGAAAATGTTTTGGGGTGATCAGATCGGCATCCTTGATGTGGTGTACAGCAGAGAAGAAATGGAAATAAGTGTCCTCTTACCCCCCCCCCCCCCGCTTATTCAGCGGCTGGCTGAGTCGTTGCGAAATTTTCGGCCCGATTTCAAAATGTTAACCCCCCCCCCCCTTGAAAAAATCCTGCGTACGCCACTGCTACTCACAATAATTATGGATAGCAAGATATCATATGTCCTGTAGAGAGAAAAGACACTCTCAATTCCTACTTGTTAAAGGAAAAAACAAACATTTAGAGAGTTTGTTTGTTGGAACAAATCGGAACATTAGTGACATTACCGATTACGCCAATTTAAAGTTCCCTTTACTTTTAAACTTCCAGCAATGTGGATCTCTGACAATTCTGCGTTCTATTAGCTTAGTTTGCTATTAAAGCTTGTATTGTTATCATCAATTTCATTATCATTATTATTTTCATTATTATACGTTCAAATCTTTACCATTCTCATCATCATTATTGTTATTAGCATGCTCATCATTATTATATTAATATTCTTTTGTCAATAATGAAGAAAAAGCAAGCAGATTGAGTTTAAAGGCACTCAGTATTTGATGAAAACTCGGAAACGAGTCTTTCGTTGGATGCAAGAATGATTGAGACAGTTTGACGTCGTGAGCTGGAGTAAGGGCAGTCTCTACTAATACTTTGTCATGGCAAAAATGGTCCTCTAGTTTTTTGTTTTTGTAGATGTTTCTTCATGATTGCTGACATTCACGTTCGCCGTTGTAACCGCTGACACTATTATACGAATATCATCAACATAAGCTTTTATACACCTCCTGCATGGATTCTCTAAAATCAATACTTTTGATAACTCGCTCTTTCACTTCTTTTGGAAATGTTTTATTCACACAAATGACACTGAACAAAGAACTTCTGGAAATATTAGTGACGTAATTCACATTTTAACTTTATTCATTCTATCCCCTTTAAGAAAACATGATTGAATTGAACATGAAATTTGTAACATAATTTGAATGGAACATGCTAACTGACATAATTTCATAATAATAATAATTAATAGGCTTTTATATCGCATAATACAGGGATGTCTCTGAACTCTTTACAAAGATAATCAAGAAAGTTAATTAATCTACTAGTATTATGAAAGAATCATAAACCTAGTAAGAGGCGAAAATTAACTTTAATTCATATCAGAATAACAAGATAAACTAAACTTAGTAGAAATCATGGTATACAATACATTGATTTCCTTTCTAACTCAAATTACTACTAGGAATTCTTAAAAACTTCAATGGATATCGTACATTTTATGCAAATGCAATAAATAATAGCTTTACAAGTTTATTTATATACACCAAAATTAAAAGTCTAACAAAATAAAGTACACATAGCAAGTCTATATAACATCAAATAATTAGTCCTTAAATAATTAAATTCAATTTGAATTGAACATGACAGTTATAACACAGGTGTGTTCTTTTTCACATGGTTGGACTGTAGACTAAAATAACATCCCCCTCCCTTTATTCAGAGGGGGTTCAGTGTGACCGGGATAGTGTGACGGTGTAAACATGATTTATAGTTTCAAGCTAAATCATCGGTATCCATTTCACTGTCACGTTCACTCTGTTTACCTGTCAACTGACATAGTACAGAATGACATTAATAAAGGAAATGACTCTCTTAAATCTTTTACCTTTTCTCAATAGATCGCTCATCTTTCTCTTTCTCTCTCTCTCTCTTTCTCTCTCTCCCTCGCTCTTCTCTTTGTCGTCTTCCCCAGTTTGTCCCTTTATTATTTTCTCTTTCTGTCTTTATAATTGGAAATATTTGTATATGTTTATTATAAATTTGAGGTGTAATAATTATTATGTTAAACAATTCTTCTTCATTTCTAATCTTAATTTGTGTTCCTTGTCAATTTTGGTGAATGTATTATATTCTTTTATATAATTTTTAACAATGCAATTATGTAAATTTTGAATGTCTCAGTCTTTGGACTGATATACAAGAAATTTTCTTTCCTCAACCTCAACTAATGAATGAATGAATGAATAACTGGATTATAAACGCATTATAAGCAAAGAAAGATAGAAGAATTAGGGTAGGAGAAATTAAGGATTGTACAGAGAAAGGCTTTTAAGAAAGTTCACCAAATTCACAATTTTTACGCACAGATCCAGTAAAGAACTATGCTGGGTAGATACAAATAAATGATGTCCTAAATATTTAAAATGTCATTGAAACAAACAACAAACAAATAAACAAAATAGAATTACGCCTTCACCACCATTATCAATATATGAATTAAGTAAACAAACTTGGACAGATTGCATAACTATAGTACCTTGCATATTTTTAAACAAACATTTTCAGACACATCGTACTGATATTTTGAGAACAATAATGTGCTTATGTTGTCATGATGACCATGAACACTAAGAGAATCTTATCAGTATGTAGCGTTGAAAGGAGGCAGATTCTCATCCTCCATAATTGCGGGCATGATTGTGTATTATATTTGCAATGTATTTTTTCAGTCGATCAGAAGGTGTGCTACCCCTCCCCCTCCTCGTCTTTGATTTCGATTATCTACCTACATCTGTCCATAAAATAAACGCAATTTTCGATAATGAAAGCAACGCCTTTATACTTCATTGGCGTAAACGTTACATAGTCTACTGTCGACAGCATAATGAAATCGGTCAACATTATGATAGCAATATAATAGAGCGGAGTCTAGAAACAGTATTTGATTTAAATTACATTTCGGCATAGGCTTACAAGGCTGGGGCACTGAAAGGAATTTACGTTTTTTGTTTTTAAAGTTCCGACATTCGGTGAACCATCATCTCATCATTCGGGCAAAGAGGTGCCCCCGAATTTCCTAATTATTGGGCAGCGAGGTACCCAAATATCATCCTATTGAGAAAACGAGGTGCCTGAAAATATATTTGTATCTGGTGTATGTTGGCGACGATTATGAGCTGCGACAACAGAGTCCAGGCAATGGTAGATGATATTTATATAGTGCATTTTTCCACTTGACTAAATAACAATATTATAAGTTTGGGTTTTGTAAGTTGGTTAGACTCTACATTTCATCTGCAAAACTGAAATTTACTCCCATGTCTCATGAAAGATGTAAAGCTTATCACAAGTGCAGAAAGCTATCTCGCCCGTCTTGAATGCTTGCAGGTAGCAATAATCATATTTGCCACTTATCCTGAAATCAGTGAGGATGTTTTTGATGCATTTGAGCTCGTTTGTGTACTGAACGATGCTCAGCAGACCCTGATCTTTCTTAACCCATGCAATGATAACTGAATCATCCTGACACACAGCAGGGTAAGCGCGTTCTCCATCCTTGCTGATGCTATGAATGATAGCACCAGACACTTCGTTGATCACGTGTACGTCGGAACGACCACCCTTAACGACAATCGCTTGACTGGATGTCAAAGCAAACATCTGCCATGGTTCAAATCCTTTACATGTTATCTCTCTAATTGCCTTCCCACCTTCTGGCTTAAATACCTGTATTTTCTTGCATGTATTGTAAGCTATGAAGATTAGCCCATCCTTGCCTACAGTGAGACCGCCAAATATACCGTTCGCATCATCCATTGTCTCAAATGTTACATCAAGCTTTTCACAATGCTCTGTATACAAGGAAATTCTCTTATTCCTGCCGCGTATGACGTATCCACCATCAGGCATGAAGTGTAAGGCACGAAGTCTAAATGATTTCAGAACGGTATCTTGTATGATGCCCTCAGAAGAATATATGTATATTCCTCCGTAACAACCGACAGCCATCTCATTGTTTGGTGATATTGCCATTCCCTTCATATGACTCTTAACAGGCAGCAGATCTTCCGTGCGCAGAACCCATTTGGACTTTTGTCTTAGCTGGCCCAACTGGAGTCCATCCGATCCCTGACTCCTAAAGCACAGTCTTTCACCTTCCTCAGCAGTTTTTCTGGGAAGCTCCTCATTGAGGCCAATCCGGCTTAGAAGATCTTCCAGCTGTTGACACTTCGCTTTGTGTAAGGTCAGAGCCACTCTCTGGAGAGGAAACTTAAGTCCATTCTTAACCAACTCCAGAACCTTCTTAACCTGGTCTATCTGCTTACGACCAGACTCCTCGATGCCGTGCCCATCTTCACTTTCCAACACTGTCTTCCTTTCCTTCAATGACTGAGATGATTCCTCAAAAGTCTCATCTATTTCATCCTTGCGTTGTTCTTGTACGCCATGCACCCTTTTACGCTGGTCTGCAACATATGCAACATACTTGTCAACTTCGCGTATCTTTGCATCCGCTTTAGATATAAGTTCCTCGACGTTATTTTTTTGCGCAGTTTCATGTACGCCTGCTTCCAAGATAGTGTGAGCATTCATTGTATGCTCTAATGTGCCACATTTGAAGCAGACGTACTTGATACAGTCGAGACAAAAACCTTCTTCATCGTAGTTTGGATGTTTTTGACATTTGTTCCATTTTCTTTGCAATGGCTTGTCTTCCTGATAACAGTTGGAATGACCCTGGGTCTCCACATCTTCAACAAGTGATCTGACTGTTATGTTTGATTGCAGTTTACCCACGTCTCCTTCAGGAACCGAAGTCTCCCCCCTGCACGTAGGACACAACAGAACGTCTATGCTCCCATGGGACTCCAGGAGAGACTCAAGACAACCCTTGCAGAAGGTATGGGAGCAGGTCAGGTTCTTGGGATCCTTGAAGAAGCTTAGGCAGATAGGACACTCGAGGAGATTCTTATGGAAAGCCTGCGTCAAGGAAGTAGCCATCGTTGACAACTCAAGCAAACGACCTGAGAAAAAACAAACATCGATGAATTAATTGGCCTCCTCATCCAAAAGTGGCAAATATTTTGTAAATACTTAGGTGGCTAGTGTTGCACTGAAAATATCAAACATATCGCATTCCATGATTAATAGGGCCTACATGTACTACATTATAAAATTACTTTACACATCTTCTTTAGAACCTACGAACGCAGATTTTGCTTTCAGTAAGAGTCGTATGATAATGTTTTATTCATCAATGCAGTCGTATGAGTATGTTTTGTGTAATTGATTGGGAATTCCCACTGACATTCATAACAGGAAATAATAGGTTAAACCCTTACACTTGCAATCCTTCCGCTTTACTGAACCGTTCACCCACGGACCTGTCAATAATCATTCTTGTCATAACAAGTGAATGGGTATGATTTTTTTTTCCCTTAGGGGTGGGAATTCCCACTTAAATTTCTTGGATAACATACCACTGGTACTATCTGGTATTGATATTGTTTGACTATAGTCATATGTATTTGTATAATTCACTTCGAGTCAATTCATACTCGAGTTATGCGTACCTAATATCAATTTTTCAATGTGGAATGTGTACATTGACACTCAACTTGGTGAAATATCTAAGTACATTGTAAGGAACATCACAATGCTGTATCACGCATAAATTATGTTGGCACTCTCATCTCAACTTTCTTTTCCTTTCCTCCATCTCTTTTTCTTCTGTTTGATATACATTTGAAAGTTGGATAATAAATTGTGCGGCGCACTGAAACATGAAAGTGTGATTCACGAAGAATATGGGGTTATGAAAACAGATCATATTTTCAATGTTTTTAAAACACCATAAAGCTGTCTTTTGAAGCACTTGTTCTTCATTAAACATATAACATATGCTTTGTGGAAAAAATGCTCTAGCTTTTAATTTACAAACCGTTTAAAATTATATTTTACATTTTAGTATACCACACGGTTTCACCTATATCCTACTGCCAATATAAACTTTCTGCAACAGTGGCGGATCCAGATTGGGGAGGGGAACACAGGGGCAAAAGCCCGTACCCCAAAAAACAAAGAAACTATTTTTTTTAAATTACCTCTTTTTCTTCTTGTCACAGAATTCATGGACTTTTGTCCCCTTTTACATGTTGTATAATAAGGATTGTATTAATTGTGATTTTTGAAATTAAAAAAAGACGTGAGAGATAATTAATTATTTTGATGGTAAGTTCGTTGCAGTAGAATAGAAATTTTAGCTGCGGATACTGTCAAAACTAAAATCAATATATAAAGGTCGAACACAAGAAAAGATCAACAAAATAAGTGCTCGGTATATCAGGTATATTATGATACTTTGCATGTGACTAACCTGAGATTACCATGCAATAATCGCGTAATGTGAAACGACAATTAAAGGCAATAAAAATGTTGTAAATATTCTATGATAACTATTTCTATCTTTACTTGACCTTTAGTACCTATACATGACATTAAATTACAAAATAAACATCAGAAGTGAATCCTACTCCCTTCAGAAGCTGGGAATACCCCTATCATGCACCATCATGGAACATTTGACTCAAAAGTTTATGCAAATTGCCCAACATTGCCCGAATGTTGAAATTGTTTTCTAACGACATGAGATCACGAATCATCATCATGATAATCATCAACAACAACAAATCTTCAGCGGAATTACCTTTGTTATGTTCATTAAATGCAAAGTCCACTATCCTATACCGGGGATTTTTTCAGGTGGGCTGTATCTAATACAGACCACCTTATATTTTTGTTAAAATCGCCTTTATTTATTATTTATCAGGTGGGCTGTATCTAATACAGACCACCTTATAATTTTGTTAAAATTGCCTTTATTATTATTATTTATTTATTTTTCTTATTTCGACCCACTTTTTTGTTAGCAAGATAACTTTGAAATGGTTCAATCAAATGCTTTGAAATTTGGCACACATATGTATAGGCATATAGAAAAATCAAAATAATCTTTTCAACCTTGACCTTGACTGATGACGTCATCTAGGCGCCATTTTGTAAAAATTAACTCATGATCATATCTTCATAAAGGAAAGTCATTTCTCATTCATATTTATCATGATCAAGGTCAATATCTGTCCGGTTAATTTCATGTCCTAAAACGCGCGCGTGCGCGTACGTCCGCGCGTCAGTGCGCGCGCAAAAGTTTAAAATGCTCAAAATCGTCTCAAATTTATTTTGCATACGTTTCAGGTCATTTTAAGCATTTTATAAAAAATCGCGCGTACGAGCATGCGCGCGCGTTTTCGCGCGTAACACCATTAAAAAACATAGAATCGCCATTTTTTTTTCTTTATGATATTTCTCATATTTTTTCAAGGAATTTGATTCCATGTTTATCTCTTTATGACCATTATTAACAAGATGAGCGTAAATTCAAGATAAATGTCAGTGCGCGCGAGCTCTTTTAATACATAGCATATATGGGCAAAAACATACCTATACAAAATCCGTTATAGCTCTTTGGAATGCACCGGGATCCTCAATTTTTTTTCATATTAAGATAGAGTATGAGTCGGAAATATGATTCCATGTCTCATTTGGCCATTAAGTGTATCGTGACATCATCACAATGGCCTTGGAACTCAAAATACGAATTTGCATATTATGACGTCAGCATATTTATGTAAAATTGATTGTATCTCTGTAAATATTGATCAATTTTCTTCAAAATTTCGATATGTTGTAGCTAAGACAATTCTCTACAAGCGCAGTAATAACCATTTTTCATTTTGATGACGTCATCATAGTGAAAATTTTGATTAAAGGCCTCATGTCAAAAACTTCATAATTTGCGTGTTATGCCTATAGAAGGTGAATTTAGTTCACGTTATGAATCTACATGATATTGTCTTTTAAGAATTTGTAAGCAGTATGTCGCTTATTTTTGCTCTATTTTGTCTCAAATGTTAGTTGACCAGCCCACCTATACTTGTTCCAAACAAGTATATGTCTAGTTTATTTTTCTTATTTCGACCCACTTTTTTGTTAGCAAGATAACTTTGAAATGGTTCAATCAAATGCTTTGAAATTTGACACACATATGTATAGGCATAAAAATAAATCAAAATAACCTTTTCAACCTTGACCTTGACTGATGACGTCATCTAGGCGCCATTTTATGAAAAAAAACTTATGATCATATCTTCATAACCAAAAGGTATTTCTCATTCATATTTATTATGATCAAGGTCAATATCAGTCCAGTCAATTTCAGGTCAAAAAACGCGCGCGTGCGCGTACGTCCGCGCGTCAATGCGCGCGCAAAATTTTTAAATGCTCAAAATCGTCTCAAATTTATTTTGCATACGTTTCAGGTCATTTTAAGCATTTTATAAAAAATCGCGCGTACGAGCATGCGCGCGCGTTTTCGCGCGTAACACCATTAATAAAAACATAGAATCGCCATTTTTTTTTTCTTTCATGATATTTCTCATATTTTTTCAAGGAATTTCATTCCATGTTTATCTCTTTATAACCATTATTAACAAGATGAGCGTAAATTCAAGATAAATGTCAGTGCGCGCGAGGTCTTTTAATACATAGCATATATGGGCAAAAACATGCCTATACAAAATCCGTTATAGCTCTTTGGAATGCACCGGGATCCTCAACTTTTTTTCATATTAAGATAGAGTATGAGTCGGAAATATGATTCCATGTCTCATTTGGCCATTAAGTGTATCGTGACATCATCACAATGGCCTTGGAACTCAAAATACGAATTTGCATATTATGACGTCAGCATATTTATGTAAAATTGATTGTATCTCTGTAAATATTGATCAATTTTCTTCAAAATTTCGATATGTTGTAGCTAAGACAATTCTCTACAAGCGCAGTAATAACCATTTTTCATTTTGATGACGTCATCATAGGGAAAATTTTGATTAAAGGCCTCATGTCAAAAACTTCATAATTTGCGTGTTATGCCTATACCGTGTGTCTCAAAAAAAACGTAACACTTTTGAAATGGTTGCCAAATTGAGCATATATAATTTTATGAAAAAATGTCTATATGTATGGAAAGCTAAAGGACCAACCTTTCATATGATATGAAAAAATTAAAAAAAAATCATGCTTCGATGGACAGTGTTCACTTAAGTTAGAGGTATGAAAATGGGCCTGCGCAGGATTTTTCCTTCCAATTTTGGACAGGTAAATTACTTGTAACTTACAAAATAAGGTCGATATGAGATATTCATGATCGATGGATCAAAAGGATATTTTGAATCAAAAGGATATTTTGAATACCTCGAATTCTGGTATTTTCAATGCATAATGAATGATGTACTTAGCTATTACATGTTTGGGTCATTCATAAAACCTGAATAAAATGTGATTGATGATCCACCAAACTTACGGAAGAAAACTGATAAAGAAAAGGCAAGGGGTAGGTGATGGGATGGGAAAAGGTTGTGGGGGGGAGGAGAGTGGGTTGCATAATGTCAATTATGATTTTGAATACGGTATTTCAATTTAACATTTTCCCATTCTTCCTTCATCCTGTTCACATCTACCAGATCAATGATACAATAAGATGGGAGTGGAAGTTGGTGTGTGTGTGTGTGTGTGTGTGTGGCAGGGGTGGTGTTTGGGGATTGATAAATGACAGAGAGAAAGGACTGGTATTCAAAACATCCTTTTAACTCTTAATCCATCGATCATGAATATCTCATATCAAACTTATTTTGTATGCTAAAAGTAACTTACCTGTCCAAAATTGGAAGGAAAAATCCTGCGCAGGCCCATTTTCATACCTCTAACTTAAGTGAACACTGTTCATCGAAGCATGATTTTTTTTTCAATTTTTTCATATCATATGAAAGGTTGGTCCTTTAGCTTTCCATACATATCAACATTTTTTCATAAAATTATATATGCTCAATTTGGCAACCATTTCAAAAGTGTTACGTTTTTTTTGAGACACACGGTATAAGGTGAATTTAATTCACGTTATGAATCTACATGATATTGTCTTTTAAGAATTTGTAAGCAGTATGTCGCTTATTTTGCTCTATTTTGTCTCAAATGTTAGTTGACCAGCCCACCTATACTTGTTCCAAACAAGTATTATATGTCTAGTTTATTTTTGTATTATTATTATTATTATTATTATTATTATTATTATTATTATTATTTATTTTTTATTTTTTTTTGGGGGGGGGGGGCGCTTCGAAAAAGATGATGTTCCATACGTTACCAAAGCCAAAATGCATTATCCTTGCCCAGGTTACAGGTTTAATGAACTTAAGACATGCTAATGTGGGTTTAGTCCACCTTCTCATCATTCTCACAATACAAATAACATTTAGTCAAATTGTTTATGATATCTACTAAGGATTAGGGTTTCTGCAAGGTATACATGGATTATATATAACTTTATTCCAATGAGCTTAGATATATCATAGTGGCTATTGCTTGGAGAAAAACAATTAGGGGTAACGAGTCAAAATGATATATTATACTCACTGTTTTCCGAAAATGTGAAATGAATCGTGGAATGAGGCGTCGAGTCCTCTCCTCAGAAATATTTATCCAATTATAGCCGAGCTAAATGGATTCACACATAATCTTACACAGTTAAAAAAAAAGTAACTGGCAAAAAGTGACATGACAGGTCTCTTCTAGAACGTGTTATAAAGGCGTTTAATCCAAATGTTTCTTTCGCAAGATAAGAGGAGAGTTTGTCTCTGGGTCATAAATCCGGTTGACAGATGCCAAAACATGCGGTGTGTCGAAGAAAATGATCTAGAAATCAATCTAATGCATATTCCCTTTGCACGAATGTGCTCGGTTCCATCAGATTTTCATGCAGAAGTGACGGATAACCCGTACGGAATGAAAGACAAAGGCTGCGTTAGTCTGTATTTCACCGTCTGGTGACGTGGCATTGAGCAATTACCTGATTGCAAGGCAGTTGGATCATGTGCTCCAAAAACGAAACCTGAGGAAAAAACCTATAACTAGAGCTAACCAACCAAACAAAAGAGTACATATCTCTTGCTCAGTGAGTCGGTCCCGATGGGCATTGTGATGAAAATGATATAATGAGATAAATTGGCCTGGGCATTCCGCTCAACAAGTGGAAACCTTAGTCTGTTTCCAGACAGAAAATAAACTACTTAAAATGAAGATGGGGGGGGGGGGGGCTTAAATATATAAACTGCCATTGCATCTGAGTACTTTTTTCACAATTTATTCAATTATTAAAATATATTGCACTAGCAATCTAGACAATTTCAAATCTTCTGTTGCAAATGTAAACATTTTTTGCCAGGCTTTAGTTTCCCAGTCACTATTTGATTATGTTTTTTTTTGTTTGAGTACCGTTTTATTATTACATGTGTATATTCATTATTATCAAAATGTAAGGAAATTAATACTAAAATTACGAACTTAAACTTAACGACAATTGCCCCACAACGGTTGACAATGATTGGCCATGTTGACATGCAGGAGGGATTATTTCAATATTCTTTTAAATTACTATTGCCATGAAATAATTATGTCATTATAACATCATGTAGGAAGGAGGTTCTCTATGTAAAATTGAAAACAAAACCATTATCCGACATTAACGATTATTGAAGTAACCTTGCTCGCAGCCTAACGAATTTTCTTTTCTAATATTAAAAAAAAGTGTTATGGAACTGATGGTGTGTAGTGTTTTTCTGGTTGTTCTGCTTCTTAGTTTATATTATGTAAACGATATGGATCTACTCATGGACTCTGGACTCTTTAAACCAGAGAGAAAGAAAGAGAGAGAGAGAGAGAGAGAAAGAGAGAGAGAGAGAGAGAGAGAGAGAGAGAGAGAGGAAGAGTGACTTTGCCTGGAAACCACACACATCAATGTCTGATTTCACACCATTATATACGGACTGGCACACTCTTTATAATATCATGTCATAGTATCGAAGGTGAATAAGATATTTCATACGGCTGGGCTTGTAACAAGGGCAAGAGAAGAAAGAAACACACATTTGAAAGGAAAATTCTGAAAGAAAACGTACTTTGATCGAAATCATTGTGATGATGTTCACGCTGGTAGGTTTCATATCTATACAAACAAAATCATGTTATGATCTCTGTTGTAACATGAGGAGCTAGGGTGCTTAAAAGCTGTTTATGACACTTTATCAAAGTTTCTGTAAGCTAGGACTATGGAAATTGGTTTGCCTCAATGTTATGTACGAAAAATAACTCAATGAATGCAAAATGAATGAAGTAAATCATAATCATAATCAGTCAATGAATACGCCCCGTAAATTATATATATATAAACAAACTTTTCCACAATTTATTCTTATTCTTTTTGCTTGCTTTCCATGTTATTTACATGATGCTTGGTGTTGAGGAGTAAACACAAATGATAATGCATTAATCAGAGAGGTGCAATGTAATGACAATGTTTAAACACAATTTTGTTTGATACATGTGGCTTTTGATTACAATTATTTGAACCCTTCATTTGATCACATTATTTTTGTATTAAACAAGAGAGTCACCAAACCTATTTCAAAACTGCAGCTCAATGACAAGGCTGTGTAAAACGTTCACTACCGTCCATAAAATTGAGAGGCTTCTGCCATTTACTGGCGCCCTTTATTATAGTTTTATAATTTCTTCCAAATGTCGTATTGACACATTGGCTTCCTGCATGTATCAGCTTAGCGGGCTACAGCTTGCTTTTAA
This sequence comes from Strongylocentrotus droebachiensis, assembly GCA_035222895.1. Taxonomy (NCBI): domain Eukaryota; kingdom Metazoa; phylum Echinodermata; class Echinoidea; order Camarodonta; family Strongylocentrotidae; genus Strongylocentrotus; species Strongylocentrotus droebachiensis. The sequence goes on from JAVYIG010004463.1 coordinate 107,853, forward strand.
CATAGCCATGCGTACTCGTAAAAGCCCCACTGTACTACTTGTAGCTACTTGCTCCCTCTATATAGAAAACAATGCCTAATCGGTGACGATTGGTCCCCCATGATCCTCTATTTCTTATTTTAATTGAGGGCTGAGTTGATGAGATAGCCACCTAGTCAGTGACCTCCTTGTGTGGTCTAATCCTTTCTAGCCAAAATAGTACAGACGGCCTTTAATTTCAACCCCATCATCGCTGAGTGTATAGGCAAGCGACAATCATGTATCACCCGTTGGCCAGCTGTATAGATAGCTGCGTTTAAATATGGACCGGTAGTGGAAAAATTGCGGTTCACGGGTTTTGGGTGCAAAGTATCCATTCAATATTGTTTAAATATTGCCTTCAGAGGTTTAGATGGCAATACTTCAACCTAAATTCGCAAAAAGCAGAAATATATGCCCAAATGTTCAATGTTCAATGTTCTATCTTGGTCGGATCAATATGATAATTTACCAAATATATCAATAAATAGTCGGTTTCCCGGCAAATTTGTATCATCACAAATTAGTCAAAACACATTATTTCACATGATTGGTATAAATAAGAGCTTCCATTTCATTTTTTGAGAGGGGGCGTTTCCAAAACTGGTCTAGGCTATATCTTTAAGCTAAGGTTTCGAGTGAGACAACAATTTGTAAAATAACTTAGTCAAAGCAATATTTCATTTCTTCTACATATTTTACAAAATACTAATTTACTCATCTGACATGCTTTTGTAAAATGCCATCAGAAGTATTTTTTCGAAGTTCACAAAACTATTACATTAACTTTTGCGATTACTCAGAGGACGTTGTGTACTTCTTTTAAGGTAACAATTCGTCCTTGTTTTCACGAAGTGACGGTAGTGAGGAGAATCGTAACGCAAAGTGAATGCAATTTTTTTTCACTACCGTCACTTCGTGAAAACAGCGACGAATTGTTCCTGAAGAGAGTCCAAAGATCACTCCCTTTTCAGCGAAGACTGACTCCCTGGTATTAAAGAGTAATAAGCAGTGGCGTAGCTACAGGGGTGGACACGGGGGGAGGGGAGGGGAAAAACGAGAGCGAGTGGAAAGATTGAGGGCAAGGAAGATGCTCGATAATGCTTTACAAAGATTATACTAGTAAGCGAATGCACCTCTAACGACGGACTATGATAAAGCAAAGTCACTATTAATATACAAATAATGAATGGTTATGAGTTCAATAGTGCGGATATTTTCATGAGGTGAAAGATTAACATTCTATTCAACGAGGCGTCAGCCGAGTTGAATAGAATTAACATTAATCTTTCAACGAATGAAAGTTTTGCACTATTGAACGAATGAAAAACATTCATTATTTGTTTTATACAACATCGAAGAAGATCTAATAAAACGTTAATCAACAAATTATGCTTTACTCCTTATATTAAAGATAAATTAAATTTGGAGTCAAGCCTTCTCGATTACATTGAGATTGCCTTCGCGTCAGATACACGCAGGGATACGCGCGCGCACGACTGAGAGGTACGCAGTCTGCATATAACCAAAAATGCACGGCGCATATAACCAAAAATGCACGACCGTGCAATATACCATCTATTGAATATCATGTGACCAACAATCCTCCAATCAAATGACAAGGATCCACGTAGGTGTTGTATAACATGTTATATTGTGTATTAAACCTGTTAACATAAACTGACTCTGAGGATTTATTGTCCGAAAACCTTCCTGTTACAGTGGCTTTATAATTTTCTTATATTTACCTTATTCATATTATTTGATAAAAGGTCAAACATCAGTATCGATAACTGTGGAAGCATATAGACACTCGATTTTTATTTTAATGTAAGCAATTAATGTTAAATAGGATCGGTATAAAAAAGCATACAAATGAGTATCTCCGTTATATATGGTACAGTAAAATTAAAGTTATAAAAAGAAATACCTGCAAAAACTGCTTGCTAGCGTATAGGTTTCCTTGATCTTCTATTTATAATCTAATTTATTATCGTATAATGGAATGAGTATTCTCTCTTAAGTCGTAAAAGACCAGTCCGTGGCAAATGTGGGATTCTTGGTTGAGTGAATTCTGTTCTTTCAAACAAACCAGAGTTGATAAATGATGATATATTTAAGCTCTTTGCTTTTTAGCTCTCAAAATTAATAGTTAATGCAATAATGATTGTGGTAATGATAATTGAAGTAATAGTGATATCAAAAGTAATAGTAATAAAAAAACTTCTGGCTTGATGAAGTAACAGCCATTAATTAGCATGAGTTGATACTGTCAAATAAATTTGATAAGTACTAGAGGGTTATTTAGTAAACAATGCTGCCGATATTGTACTTTTGGTTTGCCTGTGAAAATATCGCGTTCGGGTATTGTGTTGATTGCAAACGTGTTGATGTTTATTTGACAATCGATACGTACCAAAATGTGCGGAGCTTTACACAATAGCTCTAGTTCTGTCGGAGGGGCGCCATTAGATACATATAAACACACACGCACACACACAAAATAACTCTCCCCTTAATCAAAATGGCGTAACGTTTTAACGGAAAGGTTTTGAGCAAAATAATCAGGAGTGTTCCTAAACTTATTGACTTACTTTTCTGTGAAAGTGCGATTGATACAACAAGTCATTCATGAGTATGCAAACATTTAAGGCAAAATGTCACTTTTCAAAAGTCTGAAGGGTCATTTTTATGATGTGTTAACAGTACAATTCAGCACTTCTTTCACAAATATTTTTAGTGTGCTCACTCAACAATGACACAATATCAACCTCTTTGATACATTTTTGGTAAAAATATCTGGAGTTATCTTATTTTCAAAAGACTGAATGGATTTTGCAATTGCAAATGCAAAGTGAATTTTCTTTGTTGAAAAAACACTGATCTAATTTTCTCTTCCTCTCTCTGGTAACTCTTTGTTATGATCCATACAGTACTTATGCGCTTTAGAAACGTGTTATTAAAGGGCGATCCAATCTTTGTTAGAAGTTCAGGATCAGATTGGCGAAGTTCGAAATAAAACGGACCAATACTATTAAGACAGTTGGGAGTTTTTGAAATATGAGATCACTAAAGCTATGCGAATCTCAAATTGGCTATTTTGGGTCAGTGGATTGTGACGTATTTATGGACAACTCTTCCGTTTGTCGTGTAATAAAATATCATTTATTTCTAGATATTTTTTTCCCTCTAAACCTGAAAGTCGCTTCTCCCTTGGAGCACTCCTCAAATATATTATGGATAGCATAATATCATATGTCCTCTAGAAAGAAAAAAAACTCCCGAGTCCTACATTGTGAAAACAAAAAACCCCAAATAAACATTTAAGATTTACCGATTTAGCCAATTTGAAGTTATCTTACTATACAACTTTCAACAATTCATAACTTATTGTCCGATTTTGTCAAAGTATCAAAAATGTGCTTCCTTGAATGTTCTGCTTTCTATTAGATGAGTTTGATATAAAAATCAGCAACTCCCTAGAACATTTTGGCCACAGTAGAAAAAGTTAATATCCTTTCGTCAATGACGACGAAAAGGCAAGATGTAGATTGAGTTTAAAGGCCATCAGTATTTGATGAAAAGTCAGAAACGATACTGTATGTCGTTAGATGCAAATTATGCTGAAGACAGTTTGGCAGATAATTTGAAGGAGAGTCTTTACTTTTTGTATTTATTGAATTTATTTCTTAAAACTCCAGTTATTTTCATCCAAAAATCTAAAATCAGCATTGCTTTTTTCCAGAACAAAAATAAATACTTCAACAACAAAAAAAATAATATTTGTAAACATTTTATTATACATGATTGAAATTATGAGTTTTTATTAAAACACAAAATATACGTCTAACCCTCACCCTTCCTTTCCTCCTCTCTAACTCCTTGGACTTAACCCTCTAACCTCTCCCCTCTTCTTCCTGATGGCTTACATTCACGCTTGTCGTTACAACCGCTCACATAATATCATAAGAATATCATCAACTAAAGCTTCTATATACCTCCTACATGGATTCTCTAAAATCAATACTTTTTATTTCTCGGTCTTTCACTTCTTCTAGATTTTTTTTCTCACACCAATGACACAGGACAAAGAACAGCTTTCTGGAAATTTCAGTGATCAAATTCATAACTCCAGTTTATTTCTTCTATCCCCTTTAAGAAAATATAATGATATCAAACATGAAATTCGTAACATAATTTTAATGGAAGATGATAACTGACATAATTCCATAATAATAACAATAATAAGCATGCTTTTATAGCGACTAACATTGAGATGTCTCTTTACTCTTAACAAATGTAATAAAGAAAGTTAATTAATCTACTATGAAAGAATCATGAACCTAGTAAGGGGGAATTGACTTTAATGCATACTATTACTAATAAGATAAACTACAGCTTGCATTAGAAACTAAAGTATATAATACATTGATTTCCTTTCCATTTCAAGGATACAAATGAGTTCTTAATAAGTACACTAGATCTCGTTTGTTAGCTTCATTGTATACATTATATTATGTGACAAATAATTTTACAAACATTTTGTACATTTACACTAAACTTCTTAGTCAACTATAAAGCATATCAATGTAACATGGGTAATTTGAATATAAATTTACCAAGAAATTCAACACATATCTGTGTTATTTTCACATCTTTGGACATTTAAACTAAAATTACATTTCTTTTTCCCCTTTATACAGCGGTTGATTCCTTGCTGCCAGAATAGTGTGACGATGTTAGACATGATAGTTTTAAGCCAAATCATTGGTTTCTATTTTACTGTCATTTTCAGTCTGCTAACCTATGAACATAGTATAGGTATTTTTTTTATATGTATTCGTAACTATATATACATACCCAATAATTCAAAGATTTCAAAGATTCTGTTGCTTGTAATTAGGATTCAAATGTAAAACATGAACGAATGAAATGGCACTCTTTAATTTTTACCTTTTCTCAACAGATCCCTCATCTTTCTCCCTCTCTTCTCTCTGTCGTTTCCCCCAGCTTGTCAATTCTCTTTTTCCGTTCTCTGTCTTTATAATCCCATTTTTTTTTTTTTTTTTTTTTTTTTTTTTGGGGGGGGGGGGGGTGTTTTTATTATCAATTTGAGGTGCAACATGTTTAACAATTTTTTTCTTCATTTCTTATCCCATTTTTTTTAGTTCCTAGTCAATTTTGGTGAATGTATTGTATTCTTTATATAATTTTGAACAATAAAACTATGACAAATGTGTATGCATCAGTCTTTGGAGTTTGGACTGATTTACAAGGAACTTTCTTTAAATAAACCTAGCCGAATGAATGACTGAATTATAAATACACATGAAGCAAAAAGAGATAGAGGAATGTACAGAAATTTGGGATTGTACAAAGAAAGGCCATTTAGAACGTTTACACAATTCATAATTGTTACGCATTTTTCCAGTAAATAACTATGACAAAACTAAATGTCCTAAATTATAAAAAATGTTCTTGAAACAAAGAACAAAAAACATATCTATATAGAATTATGCCTTCTCCATCATTACCAACATATAAATTAATTGATTGCCAAGTATCTTGCATATTTTAAAAACAAACATTTTCACATACATTGTACTACATTGCATTGTGAAAACAATAATTTGCTTACGATGTCACGACCATGAACACTTTAATTAGAGAATCTTATGAGTATTACAAATATCATTGGAAGAAGGCAGCTGCTCATCCCCCATAATAGCGGGTATGTATGACTTTGTATTATATTTGCGATGTATGCTTTCCGTAGATTAGAAGGTGTACTACCCCCTCTTCTCCTCGATTATCTAATTACATCAGTCTATAATATAACCGCTATTTGCAATAATGAGAGCAGCATCTTGATACTTCATAAGAGTAAACGTTACATTGTCTACTGTCGACAGCATAATGAAATTGGCCAACATTATGATAGCATTATAATAGAGTGGAGTCTAGACCTACTCTTTGATTTACATTACATTTCGGTACAGGCTTGTTTACAAAGCAGGAACACTGAAACTGGATTGCATCCGGGAGTTTTAAAGTTCGATGAAACATCAAGTTTCAAATGCAAAATTAAAATTTACTCCCATGTCTCATAGAAGATGTAAAGCCTATCAGAAGTGCAGAAAGCAATCTCTCCCGTCTTGAATGCACGTAAATAGTACCAATTTCGATTTGGTTTGATTATCTTGAAGTCAGTGAGAATGTTTTTGATGTATTTGAGCTCGTTTGTGTACTGAACGATGCTCAGCAGATCACTCTTAACCCATGCAATGATAACTGAATTATCCTTATACACAGCAGGGTAAGGGAGTTCACCAGCTTTGCTGATGCTATGAATGATAGCACCAGACACATTGTTGATAACGTGTACCTTGTTCCAACGATCCTTAACGACAATCGCTTGACTGGATGGCATCGCAACCATCTGCCTTGGTTCACATCCGTTACATGATATCTCTCTAATTGCCTTCCCACCTTCTGGCTTAAATACCTGTATTTTCTTCCTTACATCGTAACCTATGAAGATCAGCCCATCTTTGCCTACAGTTAAACCGCAAATGATACTTTCCGAATGAAGCATTGTCTCAAACGTTACATCAAGCTTTTCCCAAAGCTCTGTGTACAAGGAAATTCTGTTATTCGTGTCGCGTATGACGTATTCACCATTAGGCATGAAGTGTAAGGCCATAACCGTAACAGATTTCAGAACGGTATCTTGTATGATGCCCTCAGAAGAATATATGAATATTCCTCCGTTCCAACAACCAACAGCTATCTCATTGTTTGGTGATATTGTCATCCCGCTCATTATACCTATAACAGGCACATGATCTTCCGTGCGCAGAACCCATTGGGACTTCTTTTGTCTTAGCTGGCCCAACTGGAGTCCATCCGATCCCTGACTCCTGAAGCTAATTCTTTCACTTTCCTCAGCAATTCTTTTGGACAGCTCCTCATTGGGCCCAATCCGGCTTAGAAGCTCTTCAAGTTGTTTACACATCGCTTTATGTGAGGTCAGAGCCTCTGCCTGGAGAGGAAAATTAAGACCATTCTGAACCAAGTCCAGAATATTCTTAATCTGGTCTATTTGCTTACGACCCGACTTCTCCATGTCTCCCAATGAAGTCTTGAGTTTCTCGAGCTGGCCGTGCTCAACTTCATTTTTCAACACCGTCTTTTTTTCATTCAATATCTGAACGAATTCTTCAAAAGTCTCATCTATTTCATCCTTGAGTTGTTCCTGTACGTTATGCACCCTTTTACGCTGGTCTTCAACGAATGTAACATTCTTGTCAACGTCGTGTATCTTTGCATCCGCTTTATATGCAAGTTCCTCGGTGTTATTCTTTTGCTCAGTTTCATGTACGTCTGCTTCCAGAATAGTGTGAACATTCTTTACATGCTCATATATTGCACACTTGCAGCAGACATACCTGTTACAGTTGATACAAAAACATTCCTTATCGTCGGTCGGATGCTTTTCACATTTGTTCCATTTTCTTTGCACAGATTTGTCTTCTTGATTACAGTTGGAAGGGACCTGGCCCTGGGTCTCCACATCTTCAACAAGTGACCTGACTGTTATGTTTGGTTGCAATCTACCCACGTCTCCACCAGGAACCGAAGTCTCCCCCCTGCACGTAGGACACAGCAGAACGTCTATGTCCCCATGAGACTCCAGGAGAGACTCAAGACAACCCTTGCAGAATGTATGGGAGCAGGTCAGGATCTTGGGGTCCTTGAAGAAGCTCAGGCAGACAGGACACTCGAGGTTCTTATTGGCAGCCTGCTTGAAGGAAGTAGCCATCGTTGGCAACTCAAACAGACGACCTGTGAAAAAGACACATCAGTGAATTAATTGGCCAACTCGATACAAATTATGAAACATTTTGTAGATACCTTAGATGGCTAGTATTGCACTGGAAAATGTGAAACATACATGTTATGGAAAATAATATCGCTAGTGATATTCGTTTGTCTCGCAATGTGGTCAATAAGGAATCTAAAAGATCACAACGTTTCGTATGCTACTGCGATACTTCGTCAGGTGAGTCTCAACGGTTACCCACGCCGTTTTATACACAATACCAAGAATAGATCGTCGGAACCCAGGGATCAGAAGGTATACAAGACTTTTACAGTCTTGCCGTACATTGATGGGGTCTCCCAACAACTCAAGCGCCGCCTAGAGAGCCATGGCATTCGAACGGTTTTCAGATCAGATACCACCCTACGTCAACAACTTACACGCCACAAGGATCCAATTCCTCCACATAGACGGGGCGGCATTGTGTACAACATCCCTTGTAAAGGATGTGATAGATCCTACATCGGTGAAACTGCCCGTCCGATAAAAGAAAGAATCACTGAGCATAAGAGGGACGTCAGACTCCGTCGAACTGACAACTCAGCCGTAGCGGAACATGCTTGGGATAACCAGCATCAACCAGACTGGGACGGGGTTCAGTGCCTTTCCCAGGAACGGCATTGGTATACACGGAGGGTAAAAGAAGCTATCAATATCCGTCTCAATCCTAATAATTTCAACAGAGACAACGGGATCGATATCCCCGAATTTTGGATGCGGACGATACGCCGCCATGACACTCGCCGTCCTGCCAGCCAACAACGGTCGATTCCATTCAGCAGACGGCCCGAGCCAGCGGCCCCGTTGATTGGTTGAGTACCGTATGCGTCAGCCAATAGGCCTGTTTATCGAGTGGGAATTTTCACGGACATTCATATAGGAAGTAAAATGTTTAACCAGGTTTAACCTTTGCACTTGCGATCCTTCCGCTTATTACTGAACTGTTCACCCACGCACATCTCACCAATCCTTGCCATTATAAAATGAGTATGATTTTGTTTATCCCACTGATATTTTTGTGAAACGTATCGCACTGCTGCTATCTGGCTCTGGTACTGTTTGGTTATACAGTCATATGTATTTGTATCATTTTCGTATGCCATACTCGAGTTATGCGTACCTATATATCTTTTATTCAATGTGGGATGTGTACATTGAAACTGAACTTGGTGAAATATAAGTACATTGTAAGGAACTTATCACGCTGTATCACGCACATTTTGCCACTCTCATCTCACCTCTCTTTTCCTTTCCATTCTCTTCCATTCTGATCTCTCACATCCTAATCTTCTCCCTTCTGCCACCTCTCCCTCCCTCTCATTTTCCTTTTTATACCCCAACTCTGTTCAATTCTAGGTCCCTTCGACTTTTTCTCATTCTCACTGCGATAACCTTGTTCTTTTTTCTCATATCTCCGCTCTTATTACTTTTGCTTCTCTCTATTTTTAAATATCTGCTTTGTTTTCTGGTTGCCCTGCTCATGTAATTGTATTATACTGGGCTTTGTTGTCTCTAACTGTTGTGTGGTTTCTATTTCCTTCTTATATTAAATCATTCATATTATTGCTATATTAAATCATTCATATTATTGCTATATTAAATCATTCATATTCATTTCGTACATAATTATGGACAAATTAAAGTATTAATTTTGCCCCCCCCCCCCCCCATTCAGAAATGCAGGCTCAACCGCCGCTGCATTATGAATTTTCCTTTCTAATTTATTTGGCAATATTCGTTTTAGACCTGAAAAGGCGTAGGATCTAAATAAACAAACAAATGGATAAATGAACAACGAGAGATTATATTACATCATTTATTAAATGCTCTAAGTGTTCGTTTTTAATTTCTAATGCTATTCAGGGCAAACTCTTTAATAAATCTAAACCACAACTCTAAATGTGTATCAATGCGCGAAGTTTGATATTTGAAATATGAAGATGTTTGTAATGTTCTCATATTTGAAATAAAACCGATGGATACGACGCTGTGTATTATAGATCAAGCTCGATAGCGATGGATAATGAAATGGAGGTGATTCCCCCCCCCCCCACCCTTTAGATTTTTTTTTTTTTTTTAATCCCCTGTTTTTATCAGTATCGATAATTGTGGAAGAAAAGACACTCGATTTTTTTAATGTCAGTACTTAATGGTAAATAGCATCAGTATAAGAAAGCATAAAGATGAAAAGAGTATCTCCATCACATATGGTACTCTGAGATTATTTTTGGTTTAATTACCTGCACAAACGACTCACTAGTATATTAGTTTCCTTGATCCTTTGTTTATTATCTAATTGATTATCGTATAATGGAAATTACTATTCTCTCTTAAGTCGTAAAAGACCACTCGGTGACAAATTTGGGGTTCCTTGTCGAGTAATATTTTTTTTTAAACAAACAGAGTTGAAAAGTGATAGTAGTTCCAAGCTCTTTGCTTATACGCTCTCAAAATTGATAGTCAATAAACAATGATAGTGATGATGATAATGATAATGATAGTAATAGTAATATAAATAGTAATAATAATAATAAACTCTGAATTGATGAAGTAACAGCCATAAAACAGTGTCACTTAATATTATCAAATGAATTTGATAGTCAGGTTTGGGGCTTACAATGATTAGAAGTGTATGTGTGTTATAAAGTAAGTAATTCTGCCGATATTGTGTTTTTGGTTTGCCTTGTAAATTGTGGTATCGCAAACGTTTCACGTTTGAAATCACAGACACTGAATATACACATTCATTTCACAGCGTATGACATAAACAAATGGAGATAGGAGTGAAAGATAGAAGACATATGGGAAATGAGACGGAGAGAAAGTATCTATTTGTGTCCTTTTCACTTTAAAATGCAACTTTTTCCCACTCTAAAGGGGCAAAGAGTAAATAATAACGTTGATTTCATGAAAACCGAATATTAGAAACCTTGAGAATACGTAATTCAAGAGTCTTTCTTCCTCACGCGAAACATTTAGAAACAGGATGATTTCACGCAGCCAAGTGCCTGAATACCTCCATTAATTGGGCAAAGAGGTTCCTGCTTATTCTTCTAATTGACCCAAATGTATTTTATATCTTTTCTATGGTAATTACATTTGGGCAATGAGGTGGCCGAATATCCTCATATTCGTGTATCGAGGTGACTGAATATATGAGTTTTTGAAATCATGTATTTCTCAGCGAAATGCTCGCACACATTATTGTATGTCTTAACTAATGTGTTGATTACGAACTATTTTTTGTTACCCCATTAAAAATGGCATTTTCTGCAAGCTCGCAGAATGTAGGATCAAATATTTCTGTACGTGCATAAACGGCATCAGACGAGTGCCAGAGTGATGCAAAGTGAATCTTCTGTGATGAATTTGGGATTGGGGCGGCGCGAAATTTGTTTTTTCTTAAAAGGGTGCCGTGACGAGAAAAAACAGGTTGAAAAATTAACACTGATCTAATTTACTCTTCCTCTCTCTGGTAACTCTTTGTAATAGGATCCATACAGTATTATGTGCTTAGAAACATGGTATTTAAGGGAAATTCAATCTTTGTAATTAGGTTCAGAATCAGATTGGCGAAATTTGAAATTAAAAAGGACCAATTATGAGACAGTTGTGAATGTTTGACATTTGAGATCACTAAAGCTATGCGAATCTCAAATTGGCCATTTGGTCGGTGGGTTGTGACGTATTCATGGACACCCCTTCCGTTTGTCGTGTACACAAATATCATTAATTTCTGGGTTTATTTTTCTCCAAACTTGAAAGTCCCTTCTCCCTTGGGGCACTCCTCAAAATATATTATGGATCGTATAATAAATTACTGTTAAGATTTGTTTATTACAAATGTAACAATGTTTTGTATACATTTTACATTGTATTCATTATTATGTATTTTATTTTGTTGGAAATGAAAATACAACAATAAAATGAAATGAAATATCATATGTCCTCTTGAAAGAAAAAAGCCTCCTGAGTCCTACATTTTTTTAAAAATATCACATAAATATGTAAGATAGTTTTTTTGTTGAAACAAATGTGAATTCCTCACAAGCAGTGACATTACCGATTTAGTCAATTTGAAGTTATCTTACTATACAACTTTCAAAAATTCATAACTTATTGTCCGATTTTGTCAAAGTTTCAAAAGTGTGCTTCTCTGAATGTTCTGCTTTCTATTAGATTAGTTTGCTATTAATATAGGCGACTCCCTGGAAAATCAATGACGAATAGTTTGAAGGATAGTTTTTACTTTTTTATTCATTAAATTTATTTCTAAAAACTACTATTCCTTTTCGTACATAGCATATAAGCAAAGCATTTACCATAATCCTAGTTTTATAATATACATTATATACCTCACTTAAGTAATCCAGCAATCTGATTGGTCGAAATTGCATTCATAAACTTTAATTGTTCCCGAAAATTCCCAGTAACCATGGTTAAAACAGTTCTAAAATCCCAATAACCATGGTTATTGGGAAAATAGGTCAGTCTCCATGGTTACCCCATAGGTTTACATGTTAAAAAAGCGATTTGAGCGATCGAGGATACCGTACGTGTGCGAAGAATTGGTCGGTATTTTCATACAAGACAAGACAATTCCAAACAAGACAAAAATGGCTCAAGAATCTCTCCCAAGATTTCAACTTATCAAATGCAAGACTCGCTGACAGCAAGAACAACAAAAAGGGTACGTGAAATTATCCATAAACATGTTCGTTTAGTTGCTGGAAAAGCATAGACGTATAGACTCTAGACGAAAATAGATCTAGTTGTCAGGGTGTCTGATCGCGCACCCGATGTTGTGTGTTAAAATTATTCCCATAGAGATTGTACGCAATGCAGTCTCTATGCAGTCTACGTGCATTCCGCGACCATGCAAAAAAGGTCAAGTTTTTTTTTCAATTCGAGATTCAAACCTTTATAATCTGTTGTGATCCTGAAGGTGATACTCAATAAGTGAGGTGTCATATGAAAGTGCAGGTTCTTCTCCATATTCCCCACAGGGTCGGCCCACCCCCAAAATTGTAAAAATATCTTGCTTAGACTAGAATCTAGATCTAGTCTACTCTCAAAGATACGAAAATAGATCTAGTTGTCAGGGTGTCTGATCGCGCACCCAAAGCATGTTGTGTGTTAAAATTATTCCCATAGAGATTGTACGCAATGCAGTCTCTATGCAGCCTACGTGCATTCCGCGACCATGCAAAAAAGGTCAAGTTTTTTTTCAATTCGAGATTCAAACCTTTATAATCTGTTGTGATCCTGAAGGTGATACTCAATAAGTGAGGTGTCATATGAAAGCGCAGGTTCTTCTCCATATTCCCCACAGGGCCGGCCCACCCCCAAAATTGTAAAAATATCTTGCTTAGACTAGAATCTAGATCTAGTCTACTCTCAAAGATACGAAAATAGATCTAGTTGTCAGGGTGTCTGATCGCGCACCCAATGCATGTTGTGTGTTAAAATTATTCCCATAGAGATTGTACGCAATGCAGTCTCTATGCAGCCTACGTGCATTCCGCGACCATGCAAAAAGGTCAATTTTTTTTTTCAATTCGAGATTTAGACCTTTATAATCTGTTGTGATCCTGAAGGTGATACTCAATAAGTGAGGTGTCATATGAAAGCGCAGGTTCTTCTCCATATTCCCCACAGGGCCGGCCCACCCCCAAAATTGTAAAAATATCTTGCTTAGACTAGAATCTAGATCTAGTCTACTCTCAAAGATACACTCATAGAAAAACAACCGTGCAGATAAACTAGAGAAAGGCCAAGGTGGTGTCATTAGTTGACTCTTTTGTTTTCGGCATATAAAAGTATTAATGACTGCTTTAATATTCGAGAAAAAGTTGTTTTTATACGCTCTCGGGAAGGTTACAATTGGGCTATAGCACAATTCTAACCTTCCCTTGAGCGTAAAAACAACTATTTCTCTCAAAGCAGTCATTAATACTATAAACTAAAACATGATTATCACAAAGTTTTTTTATCATTTGATAAACGAACATAAATAACACATTAGTCATTGTTCCACATTGTACAGGACTCGAATATATCACAATTACACAATAGGAAACTAATACCGCACTACACAGTTATTTCATCCCAAAACTAAAACAAGCATTGCTTTTTTCCACAATAAAACTGAATATTTATACAAAAATGAGTTTCATATTTCTTAACATATTATTATACAGAATTGAAATTATTAGTTTTTCTTTTATTAAAACACACAATCTACCCACAAACCCCTTTCCCTTTCTTTCCTGCTCTCTAACTCCTTGGACTTACCCCCTCCCCCTCTCCCCTTCCCCCTCTTTCTACCCCTCCTCTTCCTCCCCCTCTCCCCTTCCCGCTTTCCCCTCCCTTCCCTTCTTCTTTACTCATGTCAATGGAGCATCCTTATTATGGCAAAAATGGTCCTCTAGTTGTGTGTTTTTTTCTTCCTGATTGCTGACATTCATGCTCGCCATTATAACCGCTGGTATAATATACGAATTTCATCAACAGAAGCTTCCAAAATAACCTCCTGCATGTTTTCTCTAAAATCAATATTTTGTTCACATCTTTTTCATCTGAGAAGAAAACAATTGTCACACCAAAGACGCTGGACAAAAACTATTTTCTGGTAATGTCAGTGACCTAATTAATACTTTAAGTTTATTCATTATAAGTATCCCTTTTAAGAAAATATAACACAAATGAACATGAAATATGTAACATATAGGAATGGAACATGGTAACTGACATAATTTCACAATTATGATAATGATGCTTTTATAGCGCATAATGCAGGGATAGTAATTAATCTTCTATGAAAGAACCATAAAACTAGTAAGGAAGGGGGAATTAACTGTAATGCATAATAGAATAAGAAGATTAACTACATGTAGTAGAAATTCAGGTTTATTAAACTCTTGTACAAATAATAGCTCAAATATTTTGTATATTTACACTAAACTTCTAGGCTAAGTCGAACAACATCAGAGTACATAATCAGCATATCAATGTAACATTAACATAATTAATACTTAAATTTAAATTGATCATGAAATTCAAAACATATGTGTGTTATTTTCACATCGTTAGGATAGACTGAAAAAAAAAACTTTCTTCTCTTTTCCCTTTATACAGCGGGTGATCCTTGCTACCAGTACAGTGTTACAATGTAAAACATGATTTATACACGCAGAGAAAAAGAGGTTTAAATTTACACCCTATATGGACTAAATGCTTGTCGCATAAGTGACACCCCTCAGGAAGTAAATTTAATTCCCAATGTAGGGAATAAATTTACACCCCCAAGAAGGTGTAAATTTGCACCCCAAGTTTGTGATTTTACCCCCTTTAAAGAGAAGGTTGAGTTCTGGGAAGAGGTGAAAAATAATTTGTGAGCGTTACTCATTCTTATTATGCAAGTGTGGAAGAACATCAGATAAGACATGTTCCCTGAAAAGCATGGCTCTTCAAATGCCTTCATATTCTAAATATGCATGTAACATCGTAAAAATCGGGGGGGGGCCGGCTTTTTACGCCACGTGTTCGTGTAGTCCCATATACATCTTTCTGTGTACAGTGTTTGTAACTTTACCAAGACTTGGCCAAATTTCTTATAATTTTGATGATTCCAGAACCTTGCAATACACACAAATTCTTATATGCTAGATGATCAACCTTTTCTGGTCGGTTCCACACCGTTTCTTTCACAATGCAATCGCATGACCAGAACTCAACTTCATCTTTAAGGAGTGAAATTTGCACACAATGGTGCTTAATTAACACCTTTTGGTTCCATTTTCATGAAAAATGGATTCAAATTTACAACCGTGGGGTTGAATTTTATACCCTATATGATCGATGCCACACCCTGCGGGGAGTACGTCTAAACCCTTCTTATGCACAGCCTCGACCAATCAATCATCCATGCTTCGTAATCACCTAACAGTCACTGATTCTCACCCTTTTGTCTACGTTTCACTGCTCTAAAGAAATCAGACCAGAGTCTCGAGTTATATGTCGAAAAGCTTTAATGCTTACCTGAACAACAGTTAGTGTGAACTCAACACAAGTGCAGACTGTAATAAATCAACTAATTTAGCCTCGGTGAGGCTGGCATGATTGGACGTATCGGATCAACTGTAGTGGAATCCTGCCTTCCCGAATATCTTTCACTCAAATAATATGCGCAAATGAAACATGATAATTCCCCCAACATGACTAAAATATGTAAATTATGGTAATTTGCATTCATTTGGCACTACCTATATGGACACGATGCGCCATTGATGTAGCGTATGAGCATAATTATGCACTCACAACAGAAAAATGCTTTGACTAATCAGAGCTCGTCTGACTAAAATAGGGTGTAAAATTACACCCCTCAAATGACTTTATTTCTGTGTTTAACTCCCTAAAAGGTGTAATAGGGGACGCCCTATTTTTCCAATTTCGTTTTACTCCCCAAGAACACCTTTTATTTTGCTGTGTGTAGTTTCAAACTAGATCATTGGTATATCCTTCACTGTGATGTTCGCTCTGTTTACCTTTCAACTGACATAATTCAGGTTTTTATATATGTTTTTTTTTATATAATTAAAAGCTAATCTTTTAGTCGCCTGCATTAGGGTTCAAATGTAAAATATGAATAAATGAAATGACTCTCTTAAATCTTTTTCCTTTTCTCAACAGATCCCTCATCTGTCTTTCTCCCTCACTACTCTCGTTGTCGTCTTCCCCAGCTTGTCCCTTTTACATTTCTCGTTTTTTCTCTTTATAATTGGAAATATTTGTTTATGTTTATGATCAGTTCGTGGTGCAATATGTTAAACAATTCTTCTTCATTTCTAATCTCAATTTGTGTTCGATCCTTGTCAATTTCGGTTAATTTATATATATATATATTCTTTTATATAATTGTAAACAATGCAATTGTGTACATTTTGAATGATTTACAAGAAATTTTCTATCAAAAAAACTTAGCCAAATGAATGGGTGGTGATTTTTCAAGTTCCGACATTTAGTGAAGAATGATCTCGTAATTATTAGAGCAAAGAGGTTATTAAGTGCCCCGAATATCCTAATCCTTGGGCAGCGAGGGACCAAAATATCCTCCTATTAAGACAACGAGATGCCTGTATATATATATATATATATGTTTATCTGGTGTAAGTTGGTGACGATTATGAGCTGTGACAATGGAGACCATGAGAGACAATAGTAGATAATATTTATATGGTGCATTTTATTTTCACTTGACCGAATAACAATGTGAATTCTTTTGGTTTTGTAAGTTTGTTAAACTCCACGTTTCATCAGCAAAACTGAAATTTACTCCATGTTTCACGGAAGATGTAAAACCTATCATAAGTGCAGAAAACAATCTCCCCCGTCTTGAATTCCTGCAAATAGTACCATGCTCGATTTGGTTTGATGATCTTAAAATCAGTGAGAATATTTTTGATGTATTTGAGCTCCTTTGTGTACTGAACGATGTTCAGCAGACCCTGATAGTGCTTAACCCATGCAATGACAACAGAATCATCCTGACACACAGCAGGGTAAGCGTTTTCACCATCCTTGCTGATGCTGTGAAAGATAGCACCAGACACATCGTTGATCACTTGTACTGTATTCCAACTACTCTTAACGACAATCACTTGACTCGATGTCATCGCAAACATCTGCCACGGTTCAAATCTGTTACACATTATCTCTCTAATTGCCTTCCCACCTTCTGGCTTAAATACCTGTATTTTCTTGCATTCCTCGTAACCTATGAAGATCAGCCCATCCTTGCCTACAGTGAGACCGCCAAATGTACCGTTCGCAACATCCATTGTGTTAAATGTAACGTCAAGCTTTTCACCAAGATCTGTGTACAAGGAAATTCTATCATTAGTGTCGCGTATGACGTATCCACCATCAGGCATGAAGTCTAAGTCAAGAACTTTAACAGATTTCAGAACGGTATCTTGTATGATGCCCTCAGAAGAATATATGTATATTCCTCCGTAACAACAACCAACAGCCATCTCATTGTTTGGCGACATTGCCATTCCAGTCACGAGACATCCAACAGGCAGCGGATCTTCCGTGCGCAGAACCCATTTGGACTTATTTTGTCTAAGCTGGCCCAACTGGAGTCCATCCAACCCTTGACTCCTGAAGCCAATTCTTTTACCTTCCTCTGCAATTCTTCTAGGCAGCTCCTCATCTGGCCCAATCATGCTAAGAAGCGCTTCCAATTGTTGACACATCGCTTGATGTGAAGCCAGAGCCTCTGTTTGAAGAGGAAAATTAAGACCATTCTTAACCAACTCCAGAACTTTCTTAATCTTGTCTACCTGCTTACGACTCGACTCTTCTATGTTTCCCAATGAAGTCTCAAAATTACCTAGCTTGTGCCCAACTTTATTTTTTAACACCGACTTTCTTTCCTTCAATTTCGTAACTGATTCCTCAAAAGTCTCATCTATTTCAGCATTGATTTGTTCGTGCACGTTATGCACTACTTTACGCTGACCTGCAACAGATGTAACATACTTGTCAACCTCGCGTATCTTTGCATCTGCTTTAGATGTAAGTTTCTCGACATTATTCTTTTGCTCAGTTTCATGTGCGCCTGCTTCCAGGATAATGTGAGCATTCTTTACATGCTCTAATATTGCACACTTGCAGCATACATACTTGTTACAGTTGAGGCAAAAACATTCTTCATCGTAGTCTGGATGTTTTTCACATTTGTTCCCTTTTCTTTGCAACGATTTGTCTTCTTGATTACAGTTGGATAGGCCCTGAGTCTCCACATCTTCAACAAGTGATCTGACTGTTATGTTTGATTGCAGTCTACCCACGTTTCCATCAGGAACCAAAGTCTCCCCTCTGCACGTAGGACACACGAGAACGTCTTTGTTCCCATGGGACTCCAGGAGAGACTCAAGACAACCCTTGCAGAAGGTATGAGAGCAAGTCAAGTTCTTGGGGTCCTTGAAGAAGCTCAGACAGACAGGACACTCGAGGTTCTTATTGACAGCCTGTTTGAAGGAAGTAGCCATCGTTGACAACTCAAACAGACGACCTGTGAAAAAAGACACATCAGTGAATCAAATGTTCAACTAAATAAAAATTGTCTCATGTTTTGTAAACATGGCTAGTATTGCGATGAAAATGTGAAAAATATAATGCAATACATTATTAATAGGGCTTACCCGGTACAACATCATGAAATTACTTTACACTACTACTTTGGAACTTACGTTACGAATTATTTCGAACGGTGAATACGCTTCAGGTAAGGGGTGTGTTTCATTCAGCAATACAGTTGTATGAGTATGATTTTGTATTATCGTGTGGAAATTCCCACTGACATTCATAGCAGGAAATAGTATGTTTAACCTTTATACTGTTTGATTAAGGTCATATGTATTTGTATATATTTTACTTATGTCATACTCGAGTTACGCGTACCTAATTATCTGTTATTCAATGTGCGATGTGTACTTTGAAACTCAACTTGGTGAAATATCTAAGCACATTGTAAAGACTCGGTCACAATTGCCATTACGAACTGCTACGAACGCCGTACGAACGATTTTCAGACAATGGAAATTCGGGAAGACAATGGAAAAACAGGGAGATTCGTAAGAAATTATCGTTCGTACGAACCTTTGTGACCTGTATCCAGGCGCGTATCCAGGATTTCTTAGGGGAGGGGGCCCAACTTTTTTTTTGGAGTCCAAAAAAAAATCGCAACGACTCAGCCAGCCGAAAAGTCGCTCAGTGGGGGGGGGGGGGGGGGGGGGGGGGGGGGAGGGGGTAGTCAGCACAATTTTTTTTTTTTTGGTCCTCGAAAATTTTAAAATGCACCCCCCCCTTGAGCGCCAGGGGGGGGGGGGGCCCAACCCCCAAAAAAGGTAAAAATCGCGTGATGTTACATGATTTTTTTTCTCAAGGGGGGAGGGGGGGGCCCGGCCCCCCCCCCCCCTGGATCCGCCACTGCCTGTATCACGCATATGTTGCCACTCATCTCACCTCTCTTTTCCTTTCCTCCATCTCTTTTTCTTCCATTCTGATCTCTCACATCCTAATCTTCCTCTTGTACTTGTTTCTCCTCTCTATATTACCTCTCACTCCCTCATGTTTTCATTTTTACCTCATTTCTGCTCAATTCTTGCTCACTTCGACTATCTCTCATTCTCTCTACAATTTCCTTGTTCTGGTTTTTGCTTATCTCTGCTCCTATTTCCTTTCCTCCCCTGTCCATGAAATGTATGTTACTGTGCTTAGTTGTCTTTAACCAAGGAGGATCCTCCTTGCTTTATCCATGTCCATGCTCTATCTGTGGTGTGTTTTATATTTCTTTTTTACTTTGACATGTGCATGTATTGCTATATTAAATCAATCATATTCATGTCTATACATGTTTGTTTTGTAATTTGTTATTCTCTTTTGTGATTCTATGTCAATATGATGTTTGTTTGACACGTCTTATTTCTATGGAACAGCTAGAGAATGCTTTTTATACCAATTGTACTTTGTATTGTACATGACCGATAAATCAAACTGATACTGAAACTGAGGATCGAGGAATGTGTTTGCATTGTGTAAGCTATAGTTCAGATAACTACCTCCCTTTATCTGATTAGTGTGCCCCCAATAGTCTGGAGATTATCAGCGGGAGCCCCCCTCCCCACGCACAAAAAAGAAGACAATTTTAATAATAATAATATTCTGATACAGCTAGACAAGGTGTGCTAGTCGTAATTATACAAACCTTATCATTGACATCTTGATTTGATAAATAATGGAGTAAAACGATCGATTTCTCTTTGTAAAAGAAAATTGTGAAGTTTTAGGAAGAGCGAGGTAGAGGTGGAACAAAGGCAACAACTTAATTAATTCCGATAGAGTAAAGAAACATATCCCAAAATGCATTCCTTATCCACACAAGTAGAAAGGAGTAGAGGGGGGAGGGTAAGTCCGAGTAGTTAGAGAAGAGGGGAGGGCAGGAAAGGGTTTGGAGTAGATTGTGTGTTTTAATCATAACTTCAATTCTGTATAATAATATGTTGAGAAATATAAAACTCAAAATGTTCAACATTATTTTGATAAAAGCAATGCTTGTTCTAGTTTTTGGATGAAATAACTGTGTAGCGCGGTGATATTTTCCTATCATGTAATTGTGGTATATTTTAGTTAAGTTCTTGTGTTAATTTATGAACAATGGAGTATGTATATTTATGTTAGTTTATCAAATGATAAAAACGCTGTTTTATAAATATGGTTCAGTTGGTATACACTAGGACTATGGAAAAAGATTTGATTCTATATGTTATGTAAGAACAAGAATTGGAGTTTTGAGAAATAAATTAAATGAATACAAAAAAGAAAAGAGTAAATCATAAACACCATCAGCCTGATCAGTAAATTAATACCCCCGTAAATTACATAACCAAACTGTCTCACAATTGATTATCATTCTCTCTGTTTGCTTTGTGTGCTATTTACATGATGCTTGATGTGGAGGAGGAATAACACATGATAATGCATTACTCAGAGAGGTCCATGTTATTGGCAGTTTCTCTTTTGTTGTTAATTTACATTTTACCTTTGCATGGGGCCCCTTTTAAAGTATCCCTGCATAATGAAATGTTGGTGTGCCCCTCCCCCTCCCCCTCAGGGATTAAGATAACAATTGCTCCTGGAGAGAGTCCAAAGATCACTCCCTTTTGTATGGGGCGCGGGGGTGCACGAATGGCAACAAAAAAAAGACGAACAGAAGTCAAACCGAGGGGAAAGATTATAGGCAAGGAAGATCAACGTGAGATAACATCAGGAGATACTTTGCTCGAGAATGCTCTCCCAATATTAACCTATAATGTTAACTTGCATGCACCTCTAACGAAGGATTATGATAAAGCAAAGTCACAATTTGATTTCATATTGAGTTTAAACCTGTAAACACAAACTGACTTTTAGTGTGTATTGTCTGTAGACATCCCTTTTAAAGTGGCTATATATAATCTCGTTACCTTTAACACAAGACACTCGATATTCTTTTTCTTTAATTATTTAATGTTAAATAGGATCACTATAAGAAAGCATAAAGGTGAAAAGAGCATCGACATCATATATATGATACCCTGAGATTTAATATTCTTAAATACCTGCACAAAATGCTCGCTAGCGTATAGGTTACCCTAATCCTCTTTTTATAATCTTATTGAGTATTGAATATCGAATAAATGATTATTCTCACTTAAGTCGTTAAAGACCAAGCAGTGACAAGCCTTGGGTCCTTTGTAGAGTGAGTTTTAGTCTTTTTAACAAACAGAGTTGGGAAATGATAGAAGTTTCAAGCTCTTTGCTTATACGCTCTCAAAATTGATAGTCAAAGCAATAATGATAGTAAATATGGTAATAGTGATATCAATATCAATAGTTATAATAACTTCTGAATTGATGAATTAACAGCCATAAAACAATTTTACTTGTGATAGTATCTATAAACAAATTGTATTATAAATATCCAGGTTTAGGGCTTGCAAATACCAAAGGCTAGCTATTTTGCCGATATTGTGTTTTTGGTTTGCCTGAGATAACAGCGTTGAGTATTGTGTTGATCGCAAATGTTTCAAGGTCGAAATCACAGATACTGAATATAAGCATTTATTTCAAAGCGTATGACATATTCTAAATCAATATGTAATGGAGCACTATACATGCTCTAGTTCTGTTGGGCGGGCGCCATTAGATACATTATATTCGACCATTGCATATTATATTAAAATCTGCTGCAAACCCATGGATAAGTATTTGTGTTAATAGTTTCAAACATCAGACTAAACATAAATGGTCTACATAAAGTTCAGTCAAGACACAATAGGGCCTACCCGATCACTACTAACATAAATAATTGACAAAGTATTCAGCAGTACAGTAATGACAAATAGATATTAGCGGTCAAAACTCACATCTCCCTGGTAATACCTATCTTTTGGTCAAATGATCGAAAAATGCTTTTGGGTGATCAGATTTACGTCCTTGCAGAAAAGAAAAAGAAATGGAGAGTCGTATGGGAAATCGAGCAAAACTATTTGTGCCCTTTTCACTTAAAAATGCATCTTTTCCCCACTCTCATTAGGACGGCGCGAAAAAAAATCTTCTTAAAAGGGTGCCGTGACGCAAAAAAAAAAACCCACGTTGAACAATAGTAACACTGCTCTTATTTCCTCTTCCTCTCTCGGGTAACTCTTTGTTAGGATCAATAACAGTACTATTATGCGCTTAGAACATGGTATTAAAGGGCAATCCAATCTTTGTTATAAGTTCATGATCAGATTGGCGAAGTTTGAAATAAAACCGCCCAATAATAAGACAGTTTGGAAATTTTTAAATATGAGATCACTAAAGTTATGCGAATCTAAAATTGGCTATTTGGTCAGTTGATTGTGACGTATTCGTGGACAACTCTTCCGTTTGTCGTGCAATAAATATCATTAATTTCTGGATTTTTTTCTTCCAAACCTGAAAGTCCCTTCTCCCTTGAGGGATACTCCTCAAACATATAATGGAAAGCATAATGTCATATGTCCTCTAGAAAGAAAAATAACTCCCGAGTCCTACATTGTGAAAACAAAAAACCCACATAAACATTTTAGATAGTTTGTTTGTTGGAACAAATAGGAAATCATCCGGCATTACATCACAGTGATATAACCTATTTAGCCAATTTGAAGTTCCCTTACTATACAACTTTCAAAAAATTCATAACTTATTTGTCCGATTTCATTCAAAGTTCCAAAAGTGTGCTTCTTTACTTTTTATTAGATGAGTTTGAGTTCAAAATCAGCAACTCCCTGGTATTAAATGCGAATCTTAAACTGGCTATTTGGTCAGTGGATTGTGACGTATTCATAGACAACTCTTCCGTTTGTCGTGTAATATAAAGATACCATTAATTTCTGGATTTTTCCCCCTCCAAACCTGAAAGTTCCTTCGGGGACACTCCTCACATATATCATGGATAGCATAATATTATGTGTCCTCTAGAAAGAAAAATAACTCCCGAGTCCTACATTGTGAAGCCACAAAAAACCACAAAAAAAAACATAAACATTTTAAATAGCTTTTGTTGTTGGAACAAATGGGAAGTTGTCTAGTCTTTAGACAAGGCCACATGTCTGATAGACGCCGAGCGACTAAAAAGAGAGTTATCGCGAAAACCAGAGTGAACGCCAGAGCGCGTGGCCCAGCCAAGTAACCTTTAGTAATCTGGTTTGGATTTCTTATGTTAATCCTTGTTTTCCGACTGGAATTCTCTACCGAAATGGTAGCGTCCAATCACCGAACGTATCATCGCGTGACGTCGGCATATATACATTATCCATCACGTTCACAGTAAACTCTACGTAGTACGAATACCTATAACATTGAACGAAACGAGTTGGACTGGTTCATTTTATAAACGGGGAAAGTCCAATTATCTCACTTACAATTGTTAGCTCAGGTTATCAAATGCTTCCTATTTTATTGTAATTTTACATGTTCAATAGCTTTGGATGTGATATTTTGTATTAATCATTTATATTTTCCTCTCATAAGCAAAACTAGTTGACGTCTTTTACCTATTCTTACATGTTTTGATAATGAACGAATCACAAACGAAAATCAACTGGGAGATAGCCATTCTGATTGGTCAATAAATCCAAAGTCATGAATAATTCATGCAGAGCAGTAAAAGTCAGAATCCAAAAGGCCTCGCGGCTAAAGCCACTCGATCGCGCGTTCACCCCGGGTCTCTAGACTCATCTCAGCCGCTGATTGGGGTGGAAAATAGCCAGAGTCATGAGGCCTTGTCAAAAAGGCTAGAAGTTGTCCGGCACTACATCACAGTGACATAACCTATTTAGCCAATATGAAGTTCCCTTTATATACAACTTTTAACAATTCATAACCTATTAATTGTCCGATTTCATTTAAACTTTCACAAGTGTGGTTCTTTGAAATTTCTGATTTCTATTAAAGTTGGATTTCCCTTTAAGTGCTCTATAAATGCTGCTATTATTATCATCATCATCGTTATCATTATTATTATTATTATTATTATTATTATTATAATTGTTTGTAATCATTATCATTTTCATCATCATTATTGTTATCATTATTATTATTATCATCATTATTATTATCATAATCATCATCATCAGTATTATTATCATCATCATCATTATTAATAATAGTGTTATTATTATGTGCACCCTAACATTTGCAATCAATGAGGTCATAACTCAGAAAGCTTTGTTGATGAGAAGAGTCTTAAATCAATTAAATGTCCATGCCACGTCGCCAAAGAGGACTACAGATAAGTATGATTATAAATAATAAAATGAAGGATGCCTTCATTTCGCCTACTTCATGCTGAAAACATGATGAAGGGGAAATTATCGACTCCCTGAAAAATTTTGGTCAAAATATGAAAAGTTGATATTCTTTTGTAAATGACAAACAGAAAACGACATATATATAGACTAAAGACAGTTTGACGTTGTTCACTGGAGTAAGGACTATCTTTAATAATACCAATGTCGATCGAACATCTTTATCATGGCAAACAAAAATTTCCTTCATTAGTGCTGACATACACGCTTGCCGTAATAATCTTTGACATAGTATACGAATATCATCAATAGAAGCTTCCATATGCCTCCTGCATGGATTCTCTAAAATCAATACTTTTGATCACTCGCTCTTTCACTTCTTTTGGAATTATATTTCACACCGATGACACAGGACAAAGAACAATTTTCTTGAAATATTAGTTACGTAATTCATACTTGAACTTTATTCATTCTATCCCAAACAAGAAAATATGATTGAATCGAACATGAAATTTGTAACATAATTTAAATGGAACATGCTAACTGACATAATTTCATGCTAATAATAACTTTATTGATATTACAAATAAACACCTGATGAAGGGGAAATAACCGACTTCCTTGAAAATTTTGGCCAGAGTAGGGAAAATTAATATTCTTATTTGTCAATGACATAGAGAAAGCAAGCAGAGGCACTCAATATTATTTTGATGAAAACTCGGAAACGAGTCTGTCGGTAGATGCAAAGAATGCTGACGACAGTTTTACGTCATAAGCTGGAGTAAGGGCAGTATTTACTCATACTTTGTCATGACAAAAATGGTCCTCTAGTTTTTTGTTTTGTTTATGTTTCTTCATGATTGTTGACATTCACGCTTGCCGTTATAATCGCTCGCATCTTATACGAATATCATCAACAAAAGCTTATATATACCTCCTGCATGGATTCTCTAAAATCAATACTTTTGATGACTCGGTCTTTCACTTCTTTTGGATTTTTTTTCTCTCACACAAATGACACAGGAAAAAGAACTTCTGGAAATATTAGTGACGTAATTCATACTTTAATTTTTTCTTATTCTATCCCCTCTAGTAAAAGAATATTGTTGAATTGAACATGGAATTTGTACCATAATTTGAATGGAACATGCTAACTGACATAATTTCATAATAATAATAATTAATAGGCTTTTATGACGCATAACACAGGGATGTCTCTAAACTCTTTACAAAGATAATTAAGAAAGTAATTAATCTACTATGAAAGAATCATAAGCCTAGTAAGGAAGGCGAACATTAACTTTAATGCATATCAGAATAATAAGATAAACTAAACTTAGTAGAAATCATGGAATACAATATATTGATTTCCTTTCTAACTCAAATTACTACTAGGAATTTTAAAAACTTCAATGGATATCGTACATTTTATGCGAATGCGACAAATAATAGCTTTTGATTACAAGTTTCTTTATATACAACAAAATTAAAAGTCTAACAAAATGAAGTACACATAGCAAGTCTATATAATATTAAAAAATTAATCCTTACATAAGTAAATTCAATTTGAATTGAACATGAAATTTATAACACAGGTGTGTTCTTTTTCACATGGTTGGACTGTAGACTAAAATAACACCCCCCCCCCTTTATTCAGAGGGGTGTGACCGGGATAGTGTGACGGTGTAACAATTATGATTATAGTTTGAAGCTAAATCATCGGTATCCATTTCACTGTCACGCTCACTCTGTTTACCTTTCAACTGACATAGCACAGAATGACATGAACAAATGAAATGACTCTCTTAAATATTTTATCTTTTCTCAATAGATCCCTCGTCTGTCTTTCTTTCTCGCTCCTCTCGTTGTCGTCTTCCCCAGCTTATCCCTTTACATTTCTCTTTTTCTCTCTTTATAATTGGCGATATTTGTTTATGTTTATTATCAGTTCGTGGTGCAATATGTTAAACAATTCTTCTTCATTTCTAATCTCAATTTGTGTTCCTTGTCAATTTCAGTGAATGTATTGTATTCTTTTATATAATTTTGAACAATGCAGTTATGTAAATGTTTAGTGTATCAGTCTTTGGACTGATTTACAAGGAATTGTCTTTGAATAAACCTAAGCCTATGCGTGAACGAATGAATAACTGAATTTATAAGCAAAACAAAATAGAAGAACTTGGGTACGAGAAATTAAGAATATACAGAGAAAATTCACCCAATTCACAATTTTAACGCACAGATCCAGTAAACAACTATGAATATACATGTATGAAAAATGAATGATGTTTTAAATGTCCTTGGAACAAAACAAAAAAATAGAATTATGCCTTCACCATGATAACCAATATATGAATTAAGTCAACAAACTTGGACAAATTGCATTTCCATAATACTTTGTATATTTTGAAACAAACGTTTTCGGATACATTGTAATAATTTGAGAACAATAATTTGCTAACGTTGCCACTTCCATGAACACTTATATTGGAGAATCTTGCTAGTATTACAAATAGCATTGGAAGGCGGCAGCTGCTCTTCCTCCATAATAGCGGGAATGCATGACTGTGTATTATATTTGCAATGCATGCTTTCAGTCGATTAGAAGGCATGCTGCTACCCCCCCCCCCTTTATTGATTTAGATTATCTACTATGAAATAACCGCCATTTACAATAATAAGAGCAACGCCTTGATACTTCATGGACGTAAACGTTACATAGTCTACTGTCGACAGCATAATGAAATCGGTCAAAAATTATGATAGCATTATAATAAAACGGAGTATAGACATATTATTTGATTTAAACTACTCTTCGGCACAGGCTTGCGAGGCAGGGGCACTGAAAGGACTGCATCAGGGATTTCTAAAGTTTCGATATTCGATGAACCGTCATCTCATAATTATTCGGGAAAAAATGTTCCCCGGATATCCTAATTCTTTGGCAGTGAGGTACCCCAATATCCTCCTATTCAGACAATGAGGTACCTGAGTATATATTTTCATCTGTGTTTGTGACGTTTATGAGTTGAGACAACGGGGAATAGGCAAGAGTAGTAGTTTAGATATGGGGCATTTTTTCCACTTGAAATAAATACAATTTTAAATGTTTGGGTTTTGTAAGTTGGTTAAACTCTACGTTTCATCTGCAAAACTGAACTTTACTCCCATGTCTCATGAAAGATGTAAAGCCTATCATGAATGCAGAAAGCAATTTCTCCCGTCTTGAATGCTTGCAAGTAGCAACCAAAAAGAGCTGGTCCACTTATCTTGAAATCAGTGAGAATGTTTTTGATGTATTTGAGCTCTTTTGTGTACTGAACGATGCTCAGCAGGTCGTGATCCTCGTTATTCCATGCAATGATAACTGAATCATCCTGACACACAGCAGGGTAAGCATCTTCACCATCCTTGCTGATACTATGAATGATAGCACCAGATACATCGTTGATCACGTGTACATCGAAACAATCCTTAACGAGAATCGCTTGACTGGAAGTCATCGCAAACATCTCCCATGGTTCGAATCCGTTACACTTTATCTCTCTAATTGCCTTCCCACCTTCTGGCTTAAATACCTGTATTTTCTTGCATACATCGTAACCTATGAAGATCAGCCCATCCTTGCCTACCGTGAGACCGCCAAATGTACCGTTCGCAACACCCATTGTCTCAAACGTTACATCAAGCTCTTTACGAAACTCTGTGTACAAGGAAATTCTGTTATTAGTGTCGCGTATGACATATCCACCATCAGGCATGAAGTGAAAGGCACGAACTCGAACAGATTCCAGAACGGTATCTTGTGTGATGCCCTCAGAAGAATATATCAATATTCCTTCAATAAATGTACCAACAGCCATCTCATTGTTTGGTGATATCGCCATCCCCTCCACACTACCTGCAACAGGCAGCGAATCATCCGTGCGCAGAATCCATTTGGACTTCTTTTGTCTAATTAGCTGGCCTAAATGGAGTCCATCCGATCCCTGACTCCTGAAGCAAACTCTTTCACCTTCCTCAGCGGTTCTTCTGGGCAGCTCCTCATCGGGCCCAATCGGGCTTATAAGTTCTTCCAGCTGTTGGCACGTTGCTCTATGTGACGTCAGAGCCTCTGTCTGGAGAGGGAAATTAAGACCATTCTTAACCGAATCCAGAGCTCTCTTAATCTGGTCTTTCTGCTTACGACCCGATTCCTCCATGTCTCCCAATGAAGTCTCAAGTTTACCTAGCTTATGCCCAACTTCTTTTTCAAGCACCTTCTTTCTTTTCTTCAACTTCTGAACTGATTCCTTAAAAGTCTCATCTATTTCAGTCTTGCGTTGTTCGTGAATGTTACGCACCCTTTTACGCTGGCCTGCAACATATGAAACATACTTGTCAACGTCGCGTATCTTTGCATCCGCTTTAGATGCAAGTTCATCGATGTTATTCTTTTGCGCAGTTTCAAGTTCTCCTGCTTCCATGATAGTGTGAGCATTCATTGTATGCTCCAATGTACCACATTTGAAGCAGATGTACTTGTTACAGTCGAGACAAAAGCATTCTTCGTCGTAGTTCGGATGTTTTTGACATTTGTTCCATTTTCTTTGCAACGGTTTGTCTTCTTGATTACAGTTGGATTGGCCCTGGGTCTCCACATCTTCAACAAGCGATCTGACTGCTATGTTTGATTGCAGTCTACCCACGTCTCCATCGGGAACGGAAGTCTCGCCCCTGCACGTCGGACACGACAGCTTCCGACGATACTCCAGGATTTTCTCAAGACAACCCTTGCAGAATGTATGGGAGCAGGTCAGGATCTTGGGGTCCTTAAAGAATCTCAGGCAGACAGGGCACTCTAGGTTCTTATGGAAAGCCTGCTTCGAGGAAGTAGCCATCGTTGACAACTCAAGCACACGACCTGTGGAAAGAAACATCAGTGAATTAATTGACCAACTCAATAAAAAGTGTCAAGTACTTTTGTTTATACTTAGCTGGCTAGTATTGCACTGAAAATGTGAAACATAATGCCTTCCATGAATAATAGAGCCTACCCGGTACGACATTTTGAAACACTTTAAGCATCTACTTTAGAACTTACGTTACGAAGGAGCTCTAATGGCGACACTGCTTTCAATAAGGGGCGTATGATGATGTTTCAGTCAGCAATAATAAGCAGTTGTACGAGCATGACGAAAAGTTGTTTGCTTTTTTCTTAGAGCGTTGGAATTCCAACCAACGTTCACAATAGAAAATAGTATTTTTAACCCTGGCTCGTGTGATCCTTTTGCTCAACCGAACAGTTCACCCACGCACATGTCAGCGACCCTTCTCATTAAAACCATTAACCCGCTGTGTACATGAACTAGATGGTCCCTGTATTAATGCCTATGGGATGAGAGAATTCAGTAGCCAATGGTTTAATTGACTATGATTTGTTTCCCTTTGGAGTGGAAATTCCCACTCATATTTCTTGGATATATATACTATCGGGTACTGATACAGTTTGGTTACGGTGCATTTATTATGTATTTGTATAATTCACTTATGCCATACTCGTGTTATGCGTACCTAATATATACATTTCTTCTGAAACCAAAATACACCCTAAATGAGGGTTTCGCGTGTTTTTTTTCTCCCGAATTCACACCTAAACACGTATTGTAAAATTGTAACCCCTTGAGCATTTTCGAAGTGCGATAGGGATAACCAATTAAGTTGTTGACAATGTAAAATAAATCAAATTGCGCTTCTGATGGAAAAATCGCAATGTAAAAATTTGTTTCAATGGAGAAGCAATAACATCAACCTGTATACTTCCGAATGGGTTTAATGCACAGCCATTATTAAGTCCTTTCTTTGACAAAAAGAAATTACATTTCATATTTGATCTATTTCAAAAGTATACAATGTACATTGAACAGTTACTATTCTACTATGCAAAACAATATATAAGGGACCAGCTTGACGTGAGACTATGTAGGTCTGGGTCGGTATCGTTCCATCCATCTTGATCTACTGAAGATCTTAAGATCGTTTCAAACCGACTCGCGCTAAATAACATACCTCCCGCGGCCGTCGTCCACACCATGATCAAACACGACGAATTATAATCCCCCCTTTCCCCCCGATCTGGCCCTGAGGGCTAGAAAAATATCCCTACTCTCTCTATAAAAAAAAATCGAGTGATTACTGACGTGAATCCTCTCGAGAGTGAAAATGTAATGAAAATAGATTGAACATTCACTCTTTTCTTCTTAGAGAGCACTCTATAATCAATCGATATTCACTCCTAAACAAGTGATCACTGACGTGACTCCGGGGGGGGGGGGGGGGGGGTGAAAATAGAGTGAACATTCACTCCTTTCTTCTTAGAGAGTAGACGAGTAAACCGGTGCGTACAGCAGGATTTTAGAATGAATTTGAAAAAGTACCCTTTTTCTTGTAAATGGCCCAAAATGGACGTTTTTGAACCCCTTAAAGCAGCACCGCGCGGACCGCGTCAAATCTCAGAAAAAACCCTTTATACGCGTTTTCTTGGTCACGTGTGCTTACAGTATTTATATATGAGTGAGACCCCCGGAGACACCGCTCCCTCTTTGTTGAGAACACAAACACAGTGTCATTTTATCAGCCCTTCCAAGCTTGGAGGCAAATTGCATGAAACAGGTGACATGGAAATAATGGTGTTAATAATAATAATAATAAGATATTTGTATACCGCAAATTGCAAATTGCCTCTAAGGCAAGGCCCGCTCCCCCCAAAAAAAAAACAAAACAAACAAACAAACACAAACACTTACATCGGAGAATCGTGTTGAGCAAGAATGAACAGAAAGCAGAAATGGAATAATATAAACAGAAACTAAAAGGACAAAGGCTCTGAATTGCTGTCTGAGGTAACTGTAAATTAGGCTTATTGCCAGCCGGTTATAACGGGATAATCGCTAAAATAATACGAGCGTCCGAACAAACTCTTTCTATCTGCATGGAAGAGGGTCGGTCAACTGAATGTGTGTGGCTTCGAGCATGCGCAGATGAGTAAAGTTACCCGCTCGGCAGAACAGAAAATAACTCTTATTGTTTATTGTTCGTTAATATCCCTGTTACATCGGCTATAATCCCTTTTCTTTACCATATTTATATTCCTTTAACAAGGTAACACATAAAACACTCCATTATTATTCTCTTCTTTAAGTAATTAATGTAAAGTAGGATCAATATAATAAGCATAAGGGAGAAAAGAGTATATCTCCATCGTATAAGGTACTCTGAGATAATTATAATTTAAAACAATTTATTTGCCCAAACGGTTTACTAGCGTATCAGTTTTCTTGATCCTCTAATTATAATTTTATTGATTATTGTAAAATGAATATTCCTACTTAAGTCATATAAGACCACTTCGAGACAAATTTGGGGTCTTTGGTTGAATGAATTCTATTTTTTTAACAAACTGTGTTTAGAAATGGTAGCAATTTCAAGCTCTTGCTTATACACTCTCAAAATTGATAGCTATATCAATAATGATAGTAATGATGACGATAGTAATAGAAATGGTAATAATGATAGTGATTGTAATAGAAATAGTAATATAAATAGTAATAGTTATAGTAATTGTAATAATAATAATAACTTCTGGATTGATGAAGTAACAGCCATTAAGCCCATCTGTACTAGTTTACAGGAGGGATTAGACCACCCTGCAAGGTCAATGGCAGGTGGTTATCTCAACAAATCAGCTCTCACTTAACTTAAGAAAACGAGGATCTTGGGGACTAATGGTCACCGATTATGCATTGTTTGCTATATAGAGGGCGCAAGTAGCTATAAGTAGTACAGTGGGACTTTAAACAGTGTTTTTTGATATTATCAAATAATTTAGATAGTCAAGATTGGGGTTTGCAAATACTATAGGCCCTTGTGGGTTAATGAGCAAGCAGTTCTGCCGATATCACGTTCTTCGTTTGCCTGTAGATATTATAGCTGGGAAAATAGCTTTGGGTTTTGTGTTGATAGCAAACGTTTCAAGGTTAAAATCACACATACATTTATTTCACAGCGTATATGAGTGTATGACATATTCTATATCAATATGTACGAAAATGTGTCGAGCTCTATATACACATGCCCTACTCCTGTTGGAAGGGCGCCATTAAATATATATTCGACCATTGCATATATATTGAAATATGCTGCAAACTCCTGGATAAGTAGTTATGTTAATAGTTTCCGACAACAGACTGGGTATATAATGGTCGACATAAATTTCAAATCCAGTTTATTTAATGAGGACATATTTAGTGTAATAGTTGGTAACGTTTATTCAAGGCACAATAGGGTCGACCCAATCACTACTAACAAAAACAGTTGACAAGGTTGTACAATAATAACAGTTAGATGTTTGCTGTAAAAACACATCTCCTTGATAATACATATTGTTTGTAAAATTATCGAAAATGTTTTGGGGTGATCAGATCGGCGTCCTTGATGTGGGGTATAGCAGAGATGAAAGGTAAATAAGGACAAAAGTGGTGAAAGAAAGAAGACATATAAGAAATGAGACAGAAGAGAGAGAGAAAGAGAGAGAGAGAGGGGGGGAAAGAGAGAGAGAGGAAGAGGATGTATGTATTTGTGTCCGATTCACTTTAGAATGCAACTGTTTCTGCCCCCTTTAATTTTGACCATCTATTAAAACGTTTTTCAACGCGGGGTGCCGCAAGGCATCTATTAGGGTGCCATGAAAGGAATTAAAATGTAGTATATAAAAAGAAATGATGGAATAATGTTGAGTTTAATAGTGAAAAACCAAAGGTTAGAAACCGCGAGAGTATGCGGTCACGACCCCCCCCCCCTACAAAAAAAGTTGTAAAACACTGATCTAGACAACTAAAGACCGATGCCCCCCCCCCCCCATGACTTAGCCCGCGCTACGCCACTGGTAATGAGCATTCCAATCCTCTTTCATTACATTTTATCTTCCTCTCTCCGCTCTCTGGAAAACACTCATCTTCCTCTCTCCTCTCTCTGGAAAACACTCATCTTCCTCTCTGTGGTAACTGTTTGTTAGGATCCATATAGAACAACAAGCGCTTAGAAACATTATATTATGTAACGCCTGGCTGGAATGCTCCCCAGGGAGTGGAGATTGTGCACACGTTGTGTGCAGGCAAGCACTGAATCCAGTGACCGGGGTAATAGTATATTTGTAAAGCGCGTAGAGACATTTGTATTAAGCGCTATATAAAAATCAAATATTATTATTATTATTATTATATTAAAGGGCTATCCAATCTTCGTTCATTTATATGAAAGCAAAAACTAATCAGAGAAACAGATTGGCAAAACTTGAAATAACCGGACCCATAACAAGAAAGTTTGAAATATAAGATCCCTTAAAGGAGCTACACAAAGAAAAATTCACTACAACTGATAATTAGAACAAATTACATATGGATGGAAAGATTTTCTCTTGAAAAACACGAATAATTTGCTGAGAAATCATATAGAATTCATGGAAAGGCGTAAAATGCAATTTTTCAAAACCCTTCTTAGACCCCCGAACGCCCCTGAACGTAAGCCAAACACACGAGCGTAGCGAGCTCTGAATAGTGACGTCACACACTGGACAAACAGCTCAGTACCGGCCGCCTACCGGAGTCGCGCGTGTATTAGTCTGCAGCTAGCCAGTCGTGTCCCGTGTGTGACGTCACAAATATTGACGCTCTACAAAGGACCGCTGAAGGCAGAAAATCTAGATCTCGAAACTAACAATTTTGAGAGTTGATTACTGCGGCCCCAAACATATTTTGAAGAGGAGAGTTGTTGTATTTGATCAGTAAGGCTTCCCCTTCGCAATGATATGGGTTTTGCATAAATTCAAAACACTTTTGATTCTTCGTGTGTCTACTTTAAGCCATCTAAATATCAAATTGGCTATTTGTTCAGTGTATTGTAACGTATTTATGGACAACTCTTCCGTTTGTCGTGTACAAAAATATAATTGATTTTTGTTTTTTCTCCAAACCTGAAAGTCCCTTCTTCCTTGAAGTACTCCTCAAAATATATTATGGATAGCAAGATATCATATTTCCTCTAGAGAGAAAAGACACTCTCAAGTCCTACAATTTGAAGAAGAAAAAAACATTTAGACAGTTTGTTTGTTGGAACAAAAGGGAGGTTTTTCGGCTAAATCACAGTGACATTACCTATTCAGCCAATTTAAAGTTCCTGTATTATACTTTCAAACTTTCAACAGTGTAGTTTTCTGAATTTTCTACTTTCTATTAGCTTAGTTTGCTATTATAGTTGGATTTTCCCTAAATGTGCTTTATAAATGCTGCTATTTCATCATCATTGTTATTTTCATTATTATTATCATTTTTTTTATTCGTTAATAATCATTATCATTCTCATCATCATTATTATTATTATTATTATTATTATCATTATCATTATTATTAGCATTAT
The DNA here is from genome assembly GCA_035222895.1 of Strongylocentrotus droebachiensis. Classification (NCBI taxonomy): domain Eukaryota; kingdom Metazoa; phylum Echinodermata; class Echinoidea; order Camarodonta; family Strongylocentrotidae; genus Strongylocentrotus; species Strongylocentrotus droebachiensis. Next base: position 143,589 of record JAVYIG010004463.1, read on the forward strand.
AATTAGTAATAATATGTATCACTATTTTATCATGGTTCTGGTTCTGGTGGGCTACTGCATAAACTCCTCAGCTGGGATGTAACATGCAGGCGCTGTCGACTGAGCATAGTATCCTATATTTAATTTCTGAAGTGGGCTCTATCAATTATTTCGCCCATGTTGAGCTTTTGTAAGGTATCTTTAAAGGCTCCAAGGGTGGGGGTATTTCTAGCATGGGTAGGGAGAAAGTTCCATTCGGGGAATGTCCTGTGATATAGAGAGTGTTTATAACAGTCCTTTACAGCGGATAACTTCTTGAATGATACTGAAGACCTTATTCTTGTAGATACCCCTACTCCAGATGACCTGTTTTGGTAGTGGTCAGTATCAACGGCAATTAACTTGTGGATGGATTTGTAGAGGAAAGTCAACCTCTGGGCTGCTCTTCTGTGCTCCAATGGTTGCCATTTCAGATAGGAGATCATCTCAGAGACGCTGCTCCGGCGTTCATGACGGTTCAAGACGAATCTTGCAGCACGTCCTTCGAGTTGTTTTATGTATTCCTTCTGATAAGGGTCCCAAACTGAGGCACAGTACTCAAGTCGTGGCCTGACGAGAGTTTTATAGGAAATTGCTTTTACTTTGGGAGAGCAGCTAAAGAGGTTTCTCCGAAGTAATCCAAGCATCCGATTTGCCCTTGATGTAACATTTTGGATGTGATTTGCCCAGCTGAGTTTACTGTCAAGTTCTACCCCCAAATATGTGTGCTTGAGTACAACTTCCAAAACGGAATCCCCCATTCGATACTGTGTTTCGATTATCTTCTTTTTGTGAGTAACATGCATTGCAAAACATTTTGTTTTGTTGAATTTCATTTGCCAGCGTTGTTCCCAAGCAACCAGGCGATTGATGTCTCTCTGTAGATCCAGACTATCTTGGTTGCTCTTTATCTGCCTATACATGATGCAATCGTCGGCAAAAAGTCGGACTTCTGACGTTATTCCGTCAGATATGTCGTTTATGTACATGAGAAACAGCAAAGGGCCTAATACAGTGCCCTGCGGTACTCCTGACGTGACGTGTATGAAAGATGAGGAGGCACCATCAAGAACAACTTGTTGAGATCTTTTTGTAAGGAAGTTTTTAATCCATATGTGCAAAGATCCTTGGATTCCGGCATGATGAAGTTTTAGGAGGAGTCTCTCATGTGGGACCATATCGAACGCCTTGCAAAAGTCCATGATAATGATGTCGACTTGGCCTTTGTCCTCTAACATCTTGGCAAGATCATTGACGGTCAAGGCTAGCTGGGTCTCACATGAGTGACCCCTACGGAAGCCATGCTGTTTGTCGTTCAGGTAACCGATTTCCTCTAGGTGAGACATTACGCTATGATAAATAATATGTTCCAAAATCTTGCATGGGATCGAGGTCAACGATACAGGACGGTAGTTAGCTGGTTCCGAACGATTACCTTTCTTGTACAGGGGAGTGACATTTGCTCGTAACCAGTCTCTTGGAAGTTCACCAGTAGATATTGATTTCTGGTAAATAATGGTTAAGATAGGTGCAATGCTACTGGAACATTCTTTAAGAATTGTTGGTGTTAGTTCATCTGGACCAGACGCCTTCCGTGTATGAAGTCCTCGCAGAAGTTTTTCTACACCCTGAACAGTCACATTAATAGCTGGCATGGCTTTACATGTAAAGATTGGCCTTGCTCCAGCTCACGACGTCAAACTGTCTTCAGCATCCTTTTATCTAACGACATACTCGTCTTCTAGTTTTCATGTTCATCAATATTATGATGATGATAATCATTGTTTATAATAGAATGCTGAAAACATTAAACTTTATTGAAACACCTGATGAAGGGGAAATAACCGACTTCCTTGAAAATATTTGCCAGAGCAGGGAAAGTTAATATTCTTTTGTCAATGACGTAGAAAAAGCACGCAGATTGTGTTTAAAGGCACTCTATATTTGATGAAAACTAGAAGACGAGTATGTCGTTAGATAAAAGGATGCTGTAGACAGTTTGACGTCGTGAGCTGGAGCAAGGCCAATCTTTACTCATACTTTGTCATGGTAAAAATGGTCCTCTAGTTTTATGTTTTTGTATATATTTCTTTATGAATGCTGACATTCATGCTTGCCGTTATAACCGCTGACATATTATACGAATATCATCTACAGAAGCTTCCATATGCCTCCTGCATGGATTCTCTAAAATCAATACTTTTGATGACTCGGTCTTTCACTTGTTTTGGAAGTTTTCCTCACACCAATGACACTGGACAAAGAACTATTTTCTTGAAATATTAGTGACGTAATTCATACTTTAGTTTATTCATCTGTCTCTCCTAAGAAAGTATAATTTAATTGAACATGAAATTTGTAACATAATTTAAATGGAACATGCTAACTGACATAATTGCATGATAATAATAATTAATAGGCTTTTATATCGTATAATACAGGGATGTCTCTAAACTCTTTACAAAGATGATTAAGAAAGTTAGTTAATCTACTATGAAAGAATCATAAACCTGGTAAGGAAGGCGAAAATTAACTTTAATGCATATCAGAATATTAAACAAGATACATTAAAGATAAAGTTGAGTTCTGGTCATGCGATTGCATTGTGAAAGAAATGTTGTGGAATCGATCAGAAAAGGTTGATCATCTAGCAAATAAGTATTGGTGTGCACTGCAAGGTTCTGGAATCATCAAAATGATAAGAAATTTGGCCCAGTCTTGGTAAAGTTACAAGCAATGTACACACAAAGACGTATATGGGACTACACAAACATGTGGCATAAAAATCTGTCTCAATTTTTTTAAGTGTTCATGTACTAAATGCCATATTTAAAATATGGTGGCATTTGAAGAGCCATGCTTTTCAGGGAATTTTTTTTTATCTGATGTTCTTCCACACTTGCATAATACAATGATAACGCTCACAAAATGTTTGTCAACTCTACCCAGAACTCAACCTCCTCTTTAAATGAAGTAAAAATCAAGGTATATGATACATTGACTTTTTTTCCAATCAAATCAATACTAGGAATCCTTAAAAACGGATCTCGTATATACATTTCATGCAAATACGGTAAATAATAGCTTTAACAGTTTATTTATATCAACCAAAATTATAAGTCTAACAACATAAAGTACACAGGGCAAATCTATATAACATTAAATAATTAATCCTTGAATAACTAAATTCAATTTTAATTAAACATGAAATGTAAAACATAGGTGTGTTCTTTTTCACATGGTTGGACTGTAGACTAAAATAACATTCTCCCCCCCCCCCCCTTTATACAGGCAATACAGCGGGGGTTCCTTGCTACCGGTATAGTGTAACGATGTAAAACATGATGTATAATTTCAAGCTAAATCATCGGTACCCATTTCACTATCACGTTCACTCTGTTTACCTTTCAACTGACATAGTACAGAATGACATGGACAAATTAAATGGCTCTCTTAAACCTTTTTACCTTTTCTCAACAGATCCCTCATCTTTCTCTCTCTCTTCTCTTTGTCGTCTTCCTCAGTTTGTCCCTTTTCATTTCTCTTTTTCTGTCTTTATAATTGGAAATATTTGCTTATGTTTATTATAAATTTGAGGTGTAATTATGTTAAACAATAAATCTTCCTCATTTCTAATCTAAATTCCCTTGTCAGTCTTGGTAAATGTATTGTATTCTTTCATATAATGTTGAATAATGCATTTATGTAAATGTTTGATTATCAGCAATCGCTTCTTGAGATAACGTGATTACGATCTATTTTGGCATATTTTATATAATGATCCCTGTGACATTTGACCTCCTGACCCTCAATTCCAATCAGTTCATTGGCTCTGCAATATACATACATGACTTAAGTTTGGCTAGGATCCATCAATCGGTTCTTGAGATATCGCGATCACGAGTACAGACGAACGAAGGTACGGACGGACGGACGGACAACCCGAAATGCAAATTGACATTGTTTTTTTTAGTACCGACCGTTGAATTTACCTTCCAAACCTTTTTACCCCTTCCAATTTTACATTATTTCACACATGTTCTTGTAATTGTTTGTCTTTATATTGTGTTTATCGCTGTGTTTTAGTGATATCTTTAACTAATATATACTCAGTAATGAAATTATAAATTATAATATTCAGGGGAACTTTTTTAAACAAGGCAACCATGTACAGGCTTTACATTTTGGCACAGGCTTGCGAGGCAGGGGCACTGAAAGGACTGCATCCGGGATTTCTAAAGTTTCGACATTCGATGAACCCTCAACTCATAATTACTCGGGCAGCGAGGTACCCAAATATCCTCCTATTCAGACAAGGTCAAGGAGGTACTTGAATATATATTTTCATCTGGTGCATGTTTGTGACGATTATGAGCAGTGACAATGGGGACCAGGCAAGAGTAGATAGTACTATTATATGGGGCATTTTTTCCCACTTGACCGAATAACAATCTAAATGTTTGGGTTTTATATTAGTTTGTTAACTCCACGTTTCATCTGCAAAACTGAAAATTACTCCCATGTCTCATGGAAGATGTAAAGCATATCATCAGTGCAGAAAGCAATCTCTCCCGTATTGAATGCTTGCAAACAGCATCGAAAATGTGTTCCTTTCATTATCTTGAAATCAGTGAGAATGCTTTTGATGTATTTGAGCTCTTTTGTGTACTGATCGATGCTCAGCAAACCCTGAACTTGCTGAACCCATGCAATGATAACGGAATTATCCTGACACACAGCAGGGTAAGCGAATTCATCATCTTTGCTGATGCTATGAATGGTAGCACCAGATACATCGTCGATCACGTCTACCTTGGTCAAACCACCATTCTTAACGACAATCGCTTGACTGGATGTCATCGCAAACATCTGCCATGGTGCAAATCCGTTACACTTTATCTCTCTAACTGCCTTCCCGCCTTCTGGCTTAAATACCTGTATTTTCTTGCATGAATTCGAACCTATGAAGATTAGCCCATCTTTGCCTATAGTGAGACTGCAAAACGCACTTCTTCCCACATCAGCCATTGTCTCAAATGATACATCGAGCTTTGCACTAAGATCTGTAGACATGGAGATTCTGTTATCATTATCGCGTATGACTAATCCACCATCAGGCATGAAGTGTAAGGCACGAACTCCAACAGATTCCAGAACGGTACCTTTTATGATGCCCTCAGAAGAATATATGACTATTCCTTCAAATAATGTACCAACAGCCATCTCATTGTTTGGTGATATTGCCATTCCCTGCACATAACCTGCAACAGGCAGCGGATCTTTCGTGCGCAGAATCCATTTGGACTTCTGTTGTCTAATTAGGTGGCCCAACTGGAGTCCTTCCGATCCCTGACCCCTGAAGCAAACTCTTTCACCTTCATCAGCAGTTCTTCTGGGCAGCTCCTCATCGGGTCCAATCGGGTTTAGAAGCTCTTCCAGCTGTTGGCACGTTGCTCTATGTGACGTCAGAGCCTCTGTCTGGAGAGGGAAATTAAGACCATTCTTAACCGAATCCAGAGCTCTTTTAATCTGGTCTTTTTGCTTACGACCCGACTCCTCCATGTCTCCCAATGAAGTTTCAAGTTTACCTAGCTCACACCCAACTTCATTTTCCAGCACCGTCTTTCTTTTCTTCAACTTCCGAACTGATTTCTTAAAAGTCTCATCTATTTCAGTCTTGCGTTGTTCGTGTACGTTACGCACCCTGTTACGCTGGCCTGCAACAAATGTAACATACTTGTCAACGTCGCTCATCTTTGCATCCGCTTTAGATGCAAGTTCCTCGACGTGATCCTTTTGCGCTGTTTCATGTACGCCTGCATCCAGGATAGTGTGATCATTCATTGTAAGCTCTAATATTGCACACTTGCAGCAGACGTACTTGTTAGAGTCGAGGCAAAAACATTCTTCATCGTAGTTCGGATGGGTTTTACATCTGTTCCATTTTCTTTGCAATGGTTTGTCTTCTTGATTACAGTTGGATTGGCCCTGGGTCTCTAAATCTTCAACAAGTGATCTGACTGCTATGTTTGATTGCAGTCTACCCACGTCTCCACCGGGAACGGAAGTCTCGCCCCTGCACGTAGGACACAACAGCTTTCCACGAGACTCAGGGATTTTCTCAAGACAACCCTTGCAGAAGGTATGGGAGCAGGTCAGGATCTTGGGGTCCTTGAAGAATCTCCAGCAGACAGGACACTCCAGGTTCTTATGGAAAGCCTGCTTCGAGGAAGTAGCCATCGTTGACAACTCAAGCACATAACCTGTGAACAAAAAACATCGGTGAATTAATTGGCGAACTCAATAAAAAGTGTCAAGTACTTTTGTTTATACTTCGCTGGCTAGTATTGCACTGAAAATGTGAAACATAATGCCTTCCATGATTAATAGAGCCTACCCGATACAAAATGTTGAAATAATTTAAACTTCTACTTTAGAACTTACGTTACGAAGGAGCTCTAATGGCGACACTGCTTTCAATAAGGGGCGTATGATGATGTTTCAGTCAGCAATAATAACCAGTTGTACGAGCATGACGAAAATGTGTTTGTTTTTTCCTTAGAGCGTTGGAATTCCAACCAACGTTCACAATAGAAAATGGTATTTTTAACCCTGGCTCGTGTGATCCTTTTGCTGAACCGAACCGTTCACCCACGCACATGTCAGCGACCCTTCTCATTAAAACCATTAACCCGCTGTGTACAGGAACTACATGGTCCCTGTATTAAAGCCTATGGGATGAGAGAATTCAGTAGCCAATGGTTTAATTGAGTATGATTTGTTTCCCTTTGAAGTGGAAATTCCCACTCATATTTCTTGGATGCATATACTATCGGGTACTGATACAGTTTGGTTACGGTGTCTTTATTATGTATTTGTATAATTCACTTATGCCATACTAATATATACATTTCTTCTGAAACCAAAATACACCCTATAAATGAGGGTTTCGCGTGTTTTTTTCCCCCCGAATTCACACCCTAAACGGGTATTTCAAAAAAATGTACACCTTAACACGTATTGTAAAATTGTAACCCCTTGAGCATTTTCGAAGTGCGATAGGGATAACCAATTAAGTTGTTGACAATGTAAAATAAATCAAATTGCGCTTCTGATGGAAAAATCGCAATGTAAACATTTGTTTCAATGGAGAAGCAATAACATCAACCTGTACACTTCCGAATGGATTTAATGCACAGCCATTATTAAGTCCTTTCTTTGACAAAAAGAAATTACATTTCATATTTGATCTATTTCAAAAGTATACAATGTACATTGAACAGTTACTATTCTACTATGCAAAACAATATATAAGGGACCAGCTATAGGCGTGAGACTGTGTAGGTCTGGGTCGGTATCGTTCCATCCATCTTGATCTATACTGAAGATCTTAAGATCGTTTCAAACCGACTCGCACTAAATAACATACCTCCCGCGGCCGTCGTCCACACCATGATCAAACACGACGAATTATAATCCCCCCTTTTCCCCCGATCTGGCCCTGAGGGCTAGAAAAATATCCCTACTTTCTCTCTAAACAAAAATCGAGTGATCACTGACGCGACTCCTCTCGAGGGTGAAAATGTAATGAAAATAGATTGAACATTCACTCTTTTCTTCTTAGAGAGCACTCCTAAACAAGTGATCACTGACGTGACTCCCGGGGGGGGGGTGAAAATAGAGTGAACATTCACTCCTTTCTTCTTAGAGAGTAGACGAGTAAACCGTTGCGTACAGCAGGATTTTAGAATGAATTTGAAAAAGTACTATTTTTCTTGTAAATGGCTCAAAATGGACGTTTTTGAACCCCTTAAAGCAGCACCGCGCGGACCGCGTCAAATCTCAGAAAAAACCCTTTATACGCGTTTTCTTGGTCACGCGTGCTTACAGTATTTATATATGACTGAGACCCCCGGGGACACCGCTCCCTCTTTGTTGAGAATACAAACACAGTGTCATTTTATCAGCCCTTCCCAGCTCTTTTATTTGGAGGCAAATTGCATGAAACAGGTGACAGGGAACTAATGGTGGTAAGGCCCGCTCGCGATTATTTTTTCCGTACCACTAACGCGTCACATCGGCCAATTTTATTCCGCAAAGCGACTTGGTCAAAGACCACTCTCGAAAATCCCTCTCACTGTACTCTAGCTGTGCTAGCTGTCTGTGTGTGAGGAAAAGAAGGGGTGCACTGTACGTGTATTCTATGTGCTTTGTGTTGATGTCATGTGACACTGTCATCTGACTGTGTAGATGTGGTTGCCACATCTACCTTGATAGCAGACGACGTTGCAAATGTTTATTTACAGTTCAGTTCAGTTTTATTTTAAAAAACACATGGCATAGTAATCATGACGAACAAACATGATAGCAGACGACGTTGCAAATGTTTATTTACAGTTCAGTTCAGTTTTATTAAAAAACACATGGCATAGTAATCATGACGAACAAATATGATAGCAGACGACGTTGCAAATGTTTATTTACAGTTCAGTTCAGTTTTATTAAAAAACACATGGCATAGTAATCATGACGAACAAACATGATCCAAATTGAGACCCCAAAAAGCAATGCTTGTGAGTGGGGCCCCTGTGGAGGATGGACCTCTCAATCCCAGCGGATTGGCAAAGAGACCAACGTGTTTCAAGGATCTGCGCAATTCAAAACATGAAAGATGGTAGGATACGATCATGGATACGATACAGTCTCACGCGCGCAGTGCCCCCAAAACAAGCAGGTCCCAGAGTCCGCCAACCGAGATCAAGAAGTTCATTTACAACAACAAACCAGAACGTCAATGACGGAGCGCTCACCCGCATCTCGCAACAACAAATATCGTAAATTTTATGTGGTACACTTTTGAACTTTTTGATGCCCTGGAAGGAACATAATTTCATGTAGCGGAACAAGATTAAATAGAAAATGGATTTGTTGTTATTTTTGGAATACATTTGCATAAATTACCATAATTAATTAATGAAGAACAATTTCAAAATTCTGTGTAGAAGTTTAGTGTACCAAAGTTAGCTCTACGATATAAAGCAAACCAAATCAAAATCGGTCGAAATATGAAGGAGAAGAAGCATTTTTTGTGATTTTTAAATTATTTTTGGAATAAATTTGCATAAATTACCATAATTAATCAATGGAGCAAAATCTCAAAATTCTGTGTAGATGTTTAGTGTTCCAAATTTAGCTCTACCAGATAAGGAAAACCAAATCAAAATCGGTCAAGAAATGAGGGAGAAGAAGCAATTTTTGTTATTTTTGGAATAAATTTGCATAAATTACCATAATTAATTAATGGAGAACAATTTCAAAATTCTGTGTAGAAGTTTAGTGTACCAAAATTAGCTCTACCAGATAAAGCAAACCAAATCAAAATCGGTCGAGAAATGAAGGAGAAGAAGCATTTTTTGTGATTTCGAATAAATTTGCATAACTTAGCATAGATAATGAATTTCACGATTCTGTGTAGAAGTTTTAAATCCCCCTCCTAGCCCTATCATATGAAACAATCAGAATCAAAATCGGTTGAAAAATAACGAAGAAGAAGCATTTTGAAAACTGTGGACGGAAGGACGGACGGACGACGGACGGATGAGCTAAAAACATGGTAATGTACAAAAATGATAACAAGGAAATGGCAAGGTTGTGTAATTTTAAAAACATATTTACAAGGAAAAAAGCATGTATTAACAATAACTGATTACAAGGTTATATAAATTTAAAACATTTAGAAGGAAAAAAAGCTGAATCACTGACAACATCAAGAACCCCCCCCCCCCCCCAGCAGACTCTTTGCAGGTGTGTTCACTTTGTTGTGGACTACTCAGAGGTCCGATTGTAGCGATCTATAAAGCTCTTAGTGACACTAGTACAATATTGCAGGTGAAAACCTATAGCTTGGGTTTCCTTTACTTTAGGTCTATTTGGTCTGCTTGACAAGATTCGTCTCTACTATATAGATCTAGCTGTAATTTGAAAAATTAAAACGAAAGCACTAATTTCATCTCGTTAAAAACGTGACTTTGATAAACATGAGCTTTCAACACATCATCAAGAGTATATGCCTATGTTTCAACAAACATGAGGGTGAATTATGTTAGTGATATATTATTATTTCATATGGGAATCAGTGGTTCTCATAATCATTTCCGGCAACTTGTAAATGCTCATGGGAATCACGATAATGTTTTTAAAATGATATTTCATCCTTTGTTTTGTATGATTTGATCTTCTATGTAATTTTTTTTGTATGCACTTTGTTTTTGTATGCACTTTGTTTTACCGAATAACTTGATAATAATAATAATAGTTCTAGTCAAAGTTAAAAGGTATAGGCATTGGCAGAGAAATGTGAGATATTTATTTGACAAGACCTTTTTTTCAAAACGGGAACTTTTTATTGGGACGCCATGTCTGTATCCAGTTTTGTTTTCTTTATTTTTAAATTTACGTAATGTAAAATCGTCCACCCTCCACCACCTCCAGTCAAAACTCTTCTTCGGAGTATTTAGGAGGAAAAGAATCCAAGATCCAAGATAAGTACTCAACAAAATATAAAGTGAAACTAATTCTAGTTTCAATTTGGAAATGTGTTATTCAATGTAAATGCAACTGCAATTTGATAATAAGGTTCTATGTCCCATTTGCAGGCCAAACAACGAAAAGTTTAAATACCAACGGCATTTGAAAGTAAATACTAAATAAGAACTTCCCTAAACAAAAAGGGGGGCTTGAAAATGTCTTTAAGTGGGACAACAACGACTATTAGTTGTCGAATCGACTTAAGAGCTATCGAGCCACTAAGTAATAGTTTGATTTTCAGACCATTGTACCCGAATGGCTGCGCAAAGATTCAATCAGTTTAATTTTGGCCATTACAAGAAGTGGGTTATTGATGTAGACAAATGCTCATGTACCCTTTACAGCTCATTTTTATGTATGTTATTATACCAAACAAGAAAAAAGGCCAGTCAGTCACTCAATAGTGTCTGACAGTGAAGTCTAGCAAATAAACGGGTTTCCTTGCATAATTTGAATATTAGGACACTGCTAACGTTTAAATTTCACAGATAGGACATACATGACATTTTCATAACTCCTGCAAAGTTCTACAGAATTTGATTCTGGCTGAAAAAAGGGACATATAGTATCTTTAAGACAGGGATTTGTTATAAAAAAAATTTTTTTTTTTTATTATTGGTGTGTTCTATCTCTTTTGAAGATTAGACAGATTAAAGTTATGCAGAATTTGTGAACTTTTATTTCAAAAAACATTTGTTTACTTATTTATCTTTAAACAAAACATAGCTTTACGACTTGCACTCATCGGTGAGTGTTTCTTTGTCTGAAGCTATTTTTTGATTTGTTGTACCTCTACTTGTATACTAACCAGCGTTTTTTAATGCATTTATTTTAGATTTGGGTTTCATTACCGATGAAAATCTAAATTGAAACATATTATACGTCACATCACATGGGAATGTTGGTTTACTTATAAAATGAAGACATTAATCCCATGTTATACGATTGTTATACTTTATAATTCATTGAAATAACCGTATATAACATATTGCAATTTAGTATGGGCCTCAGCGCCAAAACTAAATTCAACTCTATTTATTTATTGCAAAAGAAAGCCCCTCGTTTATATACTGGTTCACCATATTTGTCTCACACAAGTCCAATATTTTACAAACTGAAAACCCTAATAGTATTCGACATAAATTCGCTACAAAGTTTACTGATCATGTAGTAAGTATTTAAATAATATGCTCCCTCTTTCATTTCAAAACTGTTACACTATATATGAATAAAGTCATTCACTCTTACCCTACCCGTAATTCTTCAATTTTTCATCTAGTAAACCTGACATTACTTATTGCCCATAGATCCATAAGACACCATGGTCATGACCCATGGAACTCTCTCCCAGAATCTATTAAATAATGTTGCTCCCTCTACTTATTTAAGGCCAAAGTTAAAACGATGTTATTATCATAATATTCAAGGTAACATTTCGGGTGTAAACTCTTTAGTCTTTATCATAATGTCATCTCCTCTTTTAGTCGAATCATTATCATCATCGTCATCATCATCATCAGAATTTGTATTTTCAATTACCTATCCGTTTGTGCCTAATAAATGTGTGAATCTATTTCATGAGTTTTGTCTGGGGCTGTTGTATTATCAAGCAATCTGCTTACAGTGACAGTCCTTCTTCCGCAAATAATTGTATAATGTATGAGGAAATTATGTATTTATGACAGTTTATCATTTCTTTTTTGAAAATAACAACATTTGCTTATTTATGATTCATTGTCAGAAAAATACTTATTGTAATTTAATTTAAGTTATTATTGTTATCGAAAAACGTTGTACTTACATGAATGCAGAAGAAACTCAAATCAAATCAAATCACATCAAATTCCTTGCATGGCATCACCTCTTATTTTAAACACAGTGAGAGAAAAAAAACTGATGGACGATTAAGTCTTAACTAAACTGACAATTGATGGAGTGTATTAACTAAAGCTCTGGAAGGAAAACCTTCTTTACAGAAATGATCAAAATCTGAAGGATTTTAGATAATTAATTGAGAAAAGAAGTTTGTAATAATTATAAAATGGGTGACGAAAGTGTCATCGATCGCGTTCTTAAGTTTGAAATATCATTGACGGTGAGAGAAGAGTGTTGAAGAATAACATTGAAGCTAATTGGAATTTTGTGGATTTTCTGCTTGAATCTGTTGTAATTGTCTAGGATTGCGAGCCAACATTTTGGTTCGCACAAAGAACACCACTGTTAATGTACACTTGTTTCTCTTCATAGAACTTTATTGCATTGATTTACACTCGAGATGATGGGCAATGAATGGGGTGGGGATGACCATGATTGTGTTATGCCACATAGTGATGATGACAGCAGTGGTAGTGTTTGTGAGACTGATTGATAATGATAATAGTGGTGATGGTGGTGAAATTGATGAATGTAATGATGGTGGTGGAGATATGATGATATTGCTGATATCGATGGATGGTGATAATAAAGTGAACATCATATTTTAAAAATCGGTTTAAACAAGACCAAACAAAACATTAATATTTTACAGCTGATTTGGACTGACAGTCTAGTGCCAGGAGGTTGAGTGGGAGTATGTCAGAACTATTCCCCTCTATTCGAATAATGCACATCCTTTGTGTTTCAAAAGGTCTTTTTATATAATAATTTGAATCAATTAAAATAAACTTGATTAAGAGTTTTCTCCAGGATTCCGACTTAAAAAGAAAGTAAAAAACATATGCATTTAATCTATCAAACGTCTATATTATATGATAGTATTTATTTACCAGTTAACAATATACAACTGTACAATGTATCAGTGGCGAATAGTAGTAAAGGGGGCGACCACATTTACACAGTCACATGACAGTGTCACGTGACACCATCAAGAAGCACGTAGAACACACGTACACAGAGTACAGTGAGAGCCGAAGAAGACAGGGCAGTTCGTTCCGGACGGTTTCGAGAGTGGTCTTTGACCAAGTCGCTCTGCGGAATAAAATTGGCCGATGTGACGCGTTAGTGGTACGGAAAAAATAATCGCGGCCCGCTCCCCCCCCCCCCCCCAAAAAAAAAAGAAACACACAAACACAAACACTTACATCGGAGAATCGTGTTGAGCAAGAATGAACAGAAAGCAGAAATGGAATAATATAAACAGAAACTATAAGGAAAAAGGCGCGAATATAATGAGCTCTGAATACACCAGTTTACAGTTGTGTGCGCCATTTTAAACAAAGCCAATGACCTAGAGGTCATGTATTTATGCGTGAATACACCAGTTTACAGTTGTATCAGTGCGCATGCGCAGACAGTTGACCTCGGGTCATTGGCCCCAAAATTGGGGCCAATAACCTCTGACCTCTGGTATTTATGCGTAAATTCAAATTGCGCCCATGCAAATGATGATGTGCGCGCACAACGCAGCGCGCAGGCAGTGATGTCATCATTATTTGCATGGGCGCAATCTTAATTTACGCGCATAAATACATGACTCCTAGGTCATTAGCTTTGTTTAAAATGGCGCACACAACTGTAAACTGGTGTATTAAGATTGCGCCCATGCAAATTATGATGTGAGCGCACAGTGCAGCGCGCAGGCAGTGATGGCATCGTTTTCAGATGAACATGTATTGTTGCGTCACAGTGAAAATATTACACTGATGACATGGCCTAGTTAAATTTATTTACTCGATCATGCGCTAACATCAAAATTTGCATATATGGGCGCAATCTTAATTTACGCATAAATACCAGAGGTCAGAGGTTATTGGCCCCATTTTGGGGCCAATGACCCGAGGTCAACTGTCTGCGCATGCGCATTGATACAACCAGGGGCGTACGCAGGATTTTTTCAAGGGGGGGGGGGTTTAAAATATTTTGCTCCCGAAAATTTGAAAATCGCGCCGGCCGAAAAGTCGCTCAGTGGGGGGGGGGGGGGGGGGGGGGGGGGGGGTAAGCGGAGTTCAAAAAAAATCGCAACGACTCAGCCAGCCGAAAAGTCGCTCAGTTGGGGGGGGGGGGGGGGGGGGTAAGGTCACCTTTTTAGGTTAGCCGTGGGTATAATTTTTTTTTTTTTTTTTTAATAATTAAAAAAAAAAAAAAAAAAAAAAAACCAAAGGGGGGGGGGGGGGGGTTGTTACACCCTCAAATGTAATAATGCCCACAAATGTAATAACGCCCACAAATGTAATAACACTTTACCCACAAATGTAACAACACCCACAAATGTAATAACACTTTACCCACAAATGTAATAATTTCACCCACAAATGTAATAATGACTTTACCCACAAATGTAATAAATTTTAAGTGATATTTTGAATCACCCACAAATGTAATAATGACTTTACCCACAAATGTAATAAATTTGAAGGGATATTTTGTCGAATTTAAAACTAAAACCCTGTAATAAAGCATGGGTATAGCGCGCAGTCTTTGCTCCAGACCCGGTTATTTCAAAAAAATTAAAAAATCTTCAAAACTAAGACCCCACCATCTTCCAAACTAAGACCCGGTAATAAAGCATGGGTTTAGAGCGTAGTTTTTCTTCCAGACCCGGTTATTTCAAAACTTTTTAAAAATCTTCAAAACTAAGACCCCATCATCTTATTCCTATGGAAGAACATAAGTATTGAGCGTAGTCTTTCTTCCAGACCCGGTTTTTTAAAAGTTAAAAAACAAACAAAAAACAAAACAAAAAAAACAAAACAACAAAAAAACCTTTTAAACTAAGACCCCTCTATCTTCCAAATTAAGACTCGGTAATAAAGCATGGGATTAGAACGTAGTCTTTACTTCAGACTCGGTTATTTAAAAAAAAAAATCTTCAAACTAAGACCTCACCATTTCATTCCTGTGGAATAACATGGGTATAGAGCGTAGTCTTTCCTCCAGACCCGGTTATTTCAAAGGAAATAGAAATTTAAACAAATCTTCGAAACTAAGCCCATCATCTTATTCCTCTTTTTTTTCATTTAAAAAATAAATTACATTATTACATAATTATGTGGATACAACACGTCACAAATAAATGATTGGTCGGCGGTCACACGAACTGACGAATCAGTCAAAATGGTCCATATATATAACACACAGAGGAGGGACCGATTCGATGGTTCGTTGACCGTCGACGATTTCTTAATCATGTACATATTCTATTGTAAACAAACAAAAGGGTATCAACTGGGTTAAAGAGCTTCCTCTTATACAAAACTCCTAAACGAGGACCCGAAAAAGGTCCTTGGATGGAAATCTCCTTTCGAGATTTTCTTTGGTAGGAAACCAGAACAAAATTATATCTCCCGTCAAAAACAAACTATACTATCCATGGTTGGGAAAAGAATGTACAAGCTATTCGAAGAAAGGCTTACAAGGCTTTGCAGCGTGTAAAAAAAAGAACGATTAGATCCCAGGAAAAAAAACTTAATGTACCAAACATACCAGATCAGGTAAAGGTTGTTAATATTCTTTATCTCATTGTATAATTAAAATAATTGTTTCCTTTTGATCAGTCATACTTCATTTCAACTCCGTCTACTCTTAAAGCATCTGAAAAGTATTACTGAAAAACTTTTGGAGTTGTACGTGTTAAGTAGTTTTATATGGACGAATACTAAGTTACAGAAAGCCAGGTACATTTAGTATTTCGGCATCTTGTTCTCTTATTTTTCCTAGCTTAGAAGAATTGTCACGTGTTAGGTTGTTTGCGTTTTATATCAAGTTCAGTTGATGTTATCAGGTTCAATATTGCCCAAATTATAACCTTGTTTGCTTGAAAAAGACATGTGAGTTACTCCACCTTTTTATACGTAATAATTATTTTGGTTCTGTTACCGTCTGTATATTAATGAAACAACCTCTTCATTCGTTTGGAATAAAATACTTTCTATCTTACAAAATCTATGTATCCATCATTGCATTTAATACTATAAAACCATAACCTCTGCAATTTACTCACATTGATTGAGAGCGTATATAGATATTTTATCAGTCGAAGGGTTCTGCAATCGTTCATCCAAAACATGCAAATATGTTTCGCGCGATCTCGTTATACAGCTATTTATGATTTGTTATATGAAAGTATGCGTTGTTATTTGCTTGTTAACCGATTATCATCCCCCCAAAAAAGAAAAAACAGGGTCATAGTACATAATAAATATAAGGTATAATGTGTAAATCATCAGGGATAATTATGTTATAATAATTAATCTCAAGGAAGATATGCTGCCGGCGAAGAAGCAAATGGAGGAATAGAAAACATTATAAAAAAAAGCTGAAGATGGAAAACGACATTGCCAGATAGACAGAGAGACAGACAGGGAGAGGGAAAGAGAGAGAGAAAGAGAAAAGGGGGGGGGGGGAGGGGGCGGGAGAGATAGAAAGTTGGACGTAGTCCGTACTGTATTTATTTATATGATTTTTGTCTCTCCGATCAACGGTCAACGAACCATCGAATCGGTCCCTCCTCTGTGTGTTATATATATGGACCATTTTGACTGATTCGTCAGTTCGTGTGACCGCCGACCAATCATTTATTTGTGACGTGTTGTATCCACATATGTAATAATGTAATTTATTTTTAAATGAAAAAAAAGAGGAATAAGATGGTGGGTCTTAGTTTCGAAGATTTGTTTAAATTTCTATTTCATTTGAAATAACCGGGTCTGGAAGAAAGACTACGCTCTATACCCATGTTATTCCACAGGAATGAGATGGTGAGGTCTTAGTTTGAAGATTTTTTTTTTTTAAATAACCGAGTCTGAAGTAAAGACTACGTTCTAATCCCATGTTTTATTACCGGGTCTTAATTTGGAAGATAGAGGGGTCTTAGTTTAAAAGGTTTTTTTGTTTTGTTTTGTTTTTTGTTTGTTTTTTAACTTTTGAAAAACCGGGTCTGGAGGAAAGACTACGCTCAATACTTATATATGTTCTTCCACAGGAATAAGATGATGGGGTCTTAGTTTTGAAGATTTTTAAAAAGTTTTGAAATAACCGGGTCTGGAAGAAAAACTACGCTCTAAACCCATGCTTTATTACCGGGTCTTAGTTTGGAAGATGGTGGGGTCTTAGTTTTGAAGACTTTTTTTTTTTTTTTTAATAACCGGGTCTGGAGCAAAGACTGCGCGCTATACCACGCTTTATTACAGGGTTTTAGTTTTAAATTCGACAAAATATCCCTTCAAATTTATTACATTTGTGGGTAAAGTCATTATTACATTTGTGGGTGATTCAAAATATCACTTCAAATTTATTACATTTGTGGGTAAAGT